>BGPR01037601.1:0-15073 GCA_013235015.1 Araneus ventricosus | reverse complement strand
ACAAAGTGCTTAAAAAATCCTTCAATCTGCAAATTTCAGATATGCAAACCAAATTGCAAATTGCTCTTGGCCCTCAAACCCCTTCTGGTAAAAGCCATTCTAAATCCCAAAATAAGAAGCATAAACGGGCTAATCTTACCTCTCATATCTCACTAAAGAGAAATAAGACTTCGGTAAGCCCCCTTAAATTGTCCAACTCGTTCGACGCTCTTGCGGTCGATGATGATGACATATTTAATGACTCAATGGATGTTCCTACCACAGATGAAACGGTTAATCTTTCTATCGACCCAAACTCTTCTTCTGTGCCTTCCCCTCAATCAATTACCATGGAAAATGTAAATAATGATTCTTCGATCACTCCTGAGGCAAATTCTGTTACTAATGTGTCAACTGGCCAAGAACAAAATAAAAATAATGAAAGTGAGAAGAAAATGTATATTCCACCAATCATTGTCGATCAAGCTACCAATACCAAAGCTCTTCTTAATGAACTTAACCAATTAACCGGTACTCCTATTACAGGCCGCTGCATGGGAGGCAAACTTAAAATATTCCCAACCACTGCTGAAGCACATAGGGCTATCAGACGATACGTTGATCAGAATAAATTAAAAGCCCACACATATGAACTTCCTGAGGAAAAGCAGATGAAAATTGTTATTCGTGGTTTACCAAGCGATTTTTCCACTCAAGATATTGACACAGAACTAAAAAGATACGGATTCAACCCTGTATATATTGCCCCTCTGAAGCACAGAAATTTCAACTCAAACCCCCTTTTCCTTGTCATATTACCTAAAATTGAGGCAAGTAAGAAAATTTATGACATTTATACAATTGAATATATGAGGGTTAAGGTTGAACCTCTCAAACGTAGAACTCAGCCAGGGCAATGCTACAACTGTCAACAATATTTTCACAGCAGTAGGCAGTGTACTAGAGACCCTGTGTGTCTCAAATGTGCTGGTCCTCATGCCACCAGACAATGCCAAAAACAAATGGACACTCCGGCTAAATGTGCTTTATGTGGTGGAGACCACACTGCTAATTATTCAGGTTGTCCTAAACACCCCAGCAACTTAATTCCACCCGATCCACCAGCCTCCAGATGGTCTGCCGAAAACCCCCTCAGCAAAACACTGGCTGCTTCAGCACCAAAAGCGAAAATTAACCTGCCTGCTCCCATCAATCGAGCGACTGTGGCATCTCAACCCCAACTCAAGACAAACAATACGAATACTTCCGTACTCCTAACCAACCTTATCAACAAGGTCACTGCACTTTTCAGCGAGGTTCTCGTGGCCCTAGATAGCGATACCAACAGTCTGCCTCACATTCAATAACCCAAACTCAGAATCTCCACTCAGGTGCATAGGCTGGAATGCAAATGGGCTCAGGCATAAAATCAAAGAACTAACCCATTTCATTGCGGAACAAGACCCACACATAATTGGCATTCAGGAAACACATCTTAATCCTGCCGACAAAATCAAAATTCCAAACTTCACTGTTTATAGGACAGATAGAACAACCCACCGGGGGGGAGGCACTGCAATTTTCATTAAAATGGGTATCGCACACCACGAAGTTAACTTTGACTCCATTACTTTTGAAAATTCTGCAATTTGTATTGATCTCCCTAATAAAAAGCAAATCACAGTTGTTTCTATCTACAGACCTCCTCATGGTCTTATTGACACAGCCGAGCTAAACAGGATTTTCTGTTCTAACTCTCAAGTCATCTGCTTTGGCGATTTCAACGCCAAACACTCCTCTTGGAACATTGGTCGCTCAAACAGAAATGGTCATCTCATCTATGACTGGGTTAATAATAACAACTTCTCTATTATAGCTCCCCTACAGCCAACCTATTTCTCTAGCTCTTACGCCCTGAATGCAACTCTGGACTTTGCTGTTGTTAAAAATATTAGTGCAGCTGAAGCTGTTGCTATTAATGCTCTTCCCAGCGACCACAATCCTGTTTGGTTTGAGTTCCTTCTTTCAAATGTTCTCCCCATCCCACTAAGATCTCTTACAACCACAAACTGGAACAGGTTCCAGGATATCATCTCCAGGAATATTCCGGGCAATCCAACAATCAACAGCATTAGAGACATTGAGGAAGCAATAGCAAAATTCGAATGTGGTATTAATACAGCAATTAACCTTTCGAGTAAAACAAAGTCAATCAACACTGTTCACCGCAAACTCCCTCCTTTCATCACTAATAAAATTACCCGCAGGAACAACATCAGGAAGAGATGGCAACATACCAGATACCCTCCATATAAAACAGCTTGCAATAAACTATCCGAGGAAATCAAAAATGACATCGAAATCTGGGATAATAACAGATGGAAGGAGCTCCTGCAAGGACTCAACACTGAAGACATCTCCCTCTTTAATATGGCTAGGAAACTTACTAAGAAGTACGTTAGCATCCCACCCATCCTGGGGCCTAGTGGACTGGTCTTCTCTTGTGCAGATAAAGCCGATATTTTCAGGAACGCTCTTGAAGAATCTTTTCAGGAAAACATTGAACCATATGATGATAACTTCATTGAAAAAGTTGAGAACGAAATTGATGATTACTTTCACACGAACAACAGCCCAAGCCCTGCACCACTATCATCCCCAGCTGAGATTTTGACAATCATTGCCAAACTCAACATTCGCAAAACTTCTGGCCCAGACAAAATCCCTAATAAAGCCCTCAAGCTTATTACCCCTAATGCACTTACTTTTCTAACTAAAATCTTCAACAAATGTCTCACTTTCAATTACTTCCCATTAAGATGGAAACAAGCTAATATAATCATGCTCAGCAAACCGGGCAAAGACCTTAAGTTCCCGCAAAGTTACAGACCCATCAGTCTTCTCAGCTCACTTGGGAAATTTTTTGAAAAGATACTTCAGAAAAGGATCAACAGCTACTGTGATTCCAGCAATATTATTCCTAAAGAACAGTTTGGCTTCAGACCGCAACATTCAACTATCCACCAACTTCTTCGTGTCACCAACTCCATCACTGAAGGCATGAACAATAAATTTTATACTGGAGGTATCTTTCTTGACATCCAAAAGGCTTTTGATCGGGTTTGGCATGACGGACTTATCTATAAACTTATTCAACTAAATTTTCCCAAATATTTAATTAACATTCTTAAAAGCTTCCTTGAAAATAGAACTTTCAAAGTCGTCATCCACGGCGAAACATCCAACACGGGTGTCATTAAAGCAGGCACGCCTCAAGGTAGTGTTCTCAGTCCTATTCTTTACTCCATCTTCACTTCAGATTTCCCTTCACACCCCAGAACCATCACCTGCCTCTTCGCTGACGACTCTGCAGTCCTCGCTCAAGGCACAACAATCAAATATATTTTACGTACTCTCCAATCTTTCCTTGTCTCGCTGGAAGAATGGCTAACTAAATGGAGAATTGCTGTTAACACAGATAAAACCAATGCCATCATTTTCCGTAAAGGTTGCTCCGACTTCAACCCTACTAATTTAGAACTTTTTGACGAAACTATTGAGTGGGTGACAGAAGTTAAGTACCTCGGGCTCATTATTGACAACAAACTCACTTTCAGGCAGCACATCAGCTACTTAAAAGAAAAATTCTGGGCTAAAATTTATCTTTGTCTTCCACTTATTGGTAGAAATTCCAGTCTCTCCCTTGAAAATAAGCTAATTCTCTTTAAACAAGTTCTTAGGCCAATACTTACCTATGCCGCACCTATCTGGGGACTTGCTGCCCCATCCAACAGGAAAAAAGTTCAAATACTTCAAAATAAACTTCTCAGGATCATAGTTAATGCTCCTTGGTTCATTCGAAACTCTGTCATCCACTCCGACCTCCAAATCGAATCTATTGATGACCATATTCAAAAACTTTCAAGAAAATTTTTCTCAGGAATCGTCGACCATCCCAACAACCTTATAGCAGACCAAACTGATTTCACGGAATTCACCGGTCGCTACAGGTACCCATATACTACGACCAAATGGTCACTCCCCCTCAAACCACCTTAACTTCATTTTTCCCTCACACAATACTTTTTTCATTACTTCCATTTTAATTTTTCATTTCCATTTTAGTTTTTCATCATTTCAACTCGTGGTGTGCACCCTTCCCCTCTTTGGTTCTTTTTGTTTTTGTGTGTGTCTTGTTTTTTGTTTAATTAAAATGTTCTGAGTCTAAGGCAATCAATGTTTGTTCAAATAGAGTAAAAGTGCATGGCACTGGGACTCAATCTGGTCATGTAATCTTTGTGTTGTTTCAGTTTTAAACTCCCGAAGGAGTTCCCAAAAATTGCCTCTGCCGACGGTATTTCACGTCGACAGGGCGGGGTATTGGGAAAAGTTTTCAACTAGCAATAGTCACGCCTCGGTTGAACCTCATTGGCTATGACACTGCCTCTGCGCAGAGCTGGTAATATTAATTTTCGGAAATTGTAAATAGAATCGACAGCTTTTAAAATAGTGGTAAATATTTGAAATGTATTTTTAGAAAATTGATGGTATCGCGGAATGTCGCAGAAGTCAAAATGAAGGCTGGATACAAAGTATTGAGGTTCAAAGTAACTAAGATTCAGATTAGATACCATCCTCATTACCAATCTTTCTCACCGTTGAATAACACTCAATGATGTTGATTTTAGTCTCCCCCTCCTATTCAGATATGATGAGAAAAGTAAAGAAGAAAGGAATTAATTCAAAGTGTATAAATTATATTTTTTAAAAAATCTCGATATTACTTATGCAGCTTGGTTAGGATATTTTTTTGTCGGAATTCAGCTACGTTGGATTGGGCTTATGAAATTTGAGACAGCCAATAATTTTAAATCTAAACACACTAATTGATTATAAATTTTGAAGTTGTTTCACCTTCCATAGGTCATCAAGTTAATAGGTTCAGTATTAATTTATCAGGTTCATATTATTATCCTTGTACTGATACGAGCACAGATTGTGTTTAGATTTTCTCAGAATCATTAACTTGCAGCGGTTACAATTCACTGCTTTCTGCGTTTTATGGTAGGTGGCGCTATGAGAGCCATCCGGGTTTTTTCCATGATGCCTCTCTCTCTTCTTTACTGTGTACTTGTGTTGTTGTTGTTCTCTGTCTTGCACCTTTTAATGTACTGTGTCGTGGAACTTAGCCATCTAATAAAAATGGTTCCTGAAATTGAATTAATTCTTCAACAGCGGTATTCCACATAAACATGAGTCTCGTCCCTCTACAAACTGTTATTCCTGGCAGTTTCTTCAAACTTTCAACACTATGAAATATTAATAAATAAAAATTATTGCTTTAAAAAAAATTGACTTCTCTACACTTTTATTAAATCGGATACCTAAGGTCTTTTCAGATGCGAGACGTAAAATCTGGTAAAAGGTATGTTGTATGCATAATATTTCATCCAGAGTGTTGGGATTAAACAATTAACTGTCGGTATTTCAATATGGTTACAATTTTAAAAGCTGATGATATCTGCAAAATATAACTTCTAATTTAATTTCGGAGGGTATATATAATTCAAATTTTCAGTATAATGCAATGTCATTTACTCTGAATAAAATAATAACAGAATTTTCAGGTAGTAGCTTTCATGAGAATTTCATGACATTATTATTTCATTTAGAAGTGATCGAACTTCAATTTTCGTCTTTCTAAACTAACTTTGTTTGATTCAATTGACGAGTCCTTCCTGTTTTCATATTGCATTTTCTGATTTCTACGTCATCCTTCATATTTCTTGAATTTTAAAGATTTTACATACTTTTCCAATTTACACCATATACATTAGAGTGGATGGCGATTCGAAAAAGAAAAACAAAAAAATATATCCGCATTACCTTTTAACCCAGCGTCCACAAATGCGATGCGCAGTAGGTCTTTCTGGGCACGACATCGCATTGGGACAGATTTCAAAACTCTCCGCTATTCCAGGCGTTTTCGAATTAAAGAAATAAATTTATTCCATCTGAAATAAATGGAAAAATACCCGATTAATGGTTCGTTATTATATCTTCTACATTTTACATCACGAGACTTCTTTTCACTGCTTATAAATTCCCTGCGCTATGTACTTTTATATTTAATGAAAATTAATCGTTACTTGACAGTAATTCCAAATGATCGATAAGGTTTTTGAGAATACTATGTGCTTTTTGCCCCTGTCTAATAGGAGTTTTCAATGAATGAAAAGAAATAATATAATCTTTTGGGCTTGTTTATAATCTAATCTAGAGAAAGGGTTTTTTTGTTTCTTTTTTCTCCGCACTTGCCAAATTAAAAGGCGGGAAATTTAGTTTTATTATGAATATTTCTCGTTTGATTCAAAGCTGAGGTGGTTGATGATTGTTTAGGAGAGGTTTTTGAGTTTTCCTTTGTTTCAATAACTGAAGTTTGAAAAAAGGTCTCTTTTATCAGCCATAGTTTTTATGAAAAATTTTAAGCTATATTTTAAGCTATGCCTAGTTGTGCGGTTGTCGATGCATTCGAGAAATTCCAAAGGCATAAACGTTTCTTTTCAGTCATTTCCAAAAGATCATGATGTTAGGAAAATTTGGATTTTCAAATGCAGAAGGAAATATATTCAGTTTTAAACATAAAATAAACAATTTTGAAATCATTTCTATATTGTATAAATACAGCTGAGTATCACATTGCTCGAAAGTTTTGAAATTATATATGTGTGTGAAAATGTAATATTGATGAATTATGTGTTTGATATATATATATGTGTGTATAATTCTATTACGAATTGTGCGCCATATTTATTCAAAATTATAAATTAGTTTTTTAAGGCTCTCGAATGTTGTTGATTTCTTTTTTAGTTAGATAAAGTAAGTGAAGCACTATTATCTAAACGAATGTGTATTTTATAAAATCAAGTACCTCTCGTCCACTGTTTAAACTATAAATTATTTTTATTCATAAAGTTTAAAGGCTAAAATTAGATCACTGAGTTTTATTAGAATTTTTAAATAAATATTCCGAATTTTTATTTTTCATAATGTGCGACTCTTTAACAACGTTTCCACAAAAAAAATCTGTCTTAGAAAAAGTTCTTCTGTTGGTAAAATCTTAACGTCGTCAATTTACACTCTCAAGTATCCTTGGTTTTTCACCATTTACTCGATGAATCGCGATGTCAAATGTATATATGGTTTTAGAAACAATACTAATTTATCTAGTGATGATAAAATTAACGTTTCAGTATAATGCATTGTTTATTTGTAAGCATATAGGAATTGAATATAGTCGATTTATTGTTCTCAGAAAATTTCCTTCTTTTCTGCACTATCAATTTCAGCTGATTTACTTAATCTACACAAATATAAAATTTAAATAGATTGAAAATATTAGAAAATTCTCTTGTATTTCAATCTGATGCAGAGAGATGAAATATAAAAATAATTGACTGGATATAAAGTTTCATACGTGAGCTTATCTTTCTTCTCATTTTTGACATTTTCATTTGATGTTCTAGATCTTCTTCAATGTATTTTACTCCGCTGTTTAATGGTGAAATTTAGCATGGATGTTTCTCCCACTGTAACACCATACACTGCAATATTGTTACGAATCTTCACATTACATTACAACATGTTTCTACAAATCTCGTTACAACTCTATTTTGCATTAACTCATTGACTGAATGTGAAGCATCCGAGGTAGGAATGCTGTCATCGATCTGGGAATTAGAAGCTCAGACAATCTCTCCCTTTCTCTCCCAGAGATAGCATGTATCCCCTCTCAACTAGGTGAGGTATGAAGGCCAGCACTGTTATTGTCTTTTAAAATGTTGTAAATAAATTAATTCAGTGGAGTATATACCAAGACAACTTTCACTAGCCATAACATTTAAAATGAAAAATCCCGAGTCTTCTTTAAAGCAAACAAAATTTAATGCACGAGTCGATAAACAGTTTTAAAAAAATACATGAAGTGATATATTTTTATAAATAAGATCAAACTACCATTTCTAGCCCATCACTTAACGATACATAATTACTGGAGTCGTCAATACAACAAGAAAAACGTACCAATCGTAATGCACTAAGGGTCACTTGTTATCAAATATTAAATCAATAAAAAAGATGATAGTTTTACTCAATGAATGCTGTGTGATCGTTTGTTACTAAAATCAGTCTAGAAGTACAAACTCAAATGATAATTCTGAAAACATTTTACCTGGAAATTCATCATGGTGATTTATTGAAAGTGTCAAAAATGTCAGCAAAAATTCCATAGATATTTTGTTTTTTTTCTGCAGGTTTTACAATAAGTTTCCCATGAAAAAAGTTACAAAGTTAGGATAACAAGAAGTCATTTCCAAAACGACAATAGCTTTATTATTATATGGGAATTAAATTAAAAGAATATTGCACGGGATTATAATTCAAAATAAATAACTGCACAAAAATGAAGACAGAAAGATTCCGTGCGCAAAAAGTTAACTTGAATTGGATGGCTATGAGTTTTAGTGCCTAAGACACTTCTACTCAGAATGAGTGCTAAGAGATTTAGAGGAACATAGACTTCACCAATGGTAAATCAGATGGGAAACGTGTTAAAACCTGTCAGGCAAATGAGGGGAATGGGCTGGAAAATGGAATGCAAAAGCAACGATGGGAGAATAAGAGTATGATGCAGCGGGGCAAGGTAGCATGAGCAAACTATGGAGGCTTAAGAGGGGTGGACCATTTTGTAGTGGCATAAGGAAAGGCATATTTTCCATTATTATGGGTATAATTGAGTTGGTCCAGGAGAGTAGGGTTGGTGTGGTTTACAAGTTTTTATAAGTTCCTGGAGAGTTCTTTAATAAATTCATCTATAGTTTGAATTTTCAGATCGTTGTGGACGACACTGTTCCTAACGTATCAGGGAGCATTGACTATGATTCTAAGGATTTTGTTTTGGAGGATTTGTCCTTTTTTACGGTTGTAAAATGCTGCGAAGCCCAAAATTTGCGCCGCATACGTGAGGATAGGTCTTAGAACTTGTTTGAAATGTAGCAACTTGTTTTCTAGTGTAAGAGGAGATCTTCCAATAAGTGGGATAAGCAGGTGAACTTTGGCCCAGAACTTCTCTAATGGCTTCTGAAGGTGAGCTTGTCGTCTAGAACTAGCCCAAGGTACTTGACCTCTTTGTCCCAAGTGAGATCTTCATCAAAGAACGAGAAAGTTTTTAGTTCTTTCCCGGATGTACCTTTACGGAACATGACTGCATGAGTTTTGTCTGTGTTGATGGCAACACGCCAAAGCATGCACCATTTCTCAATGTTATTCAAGCCTTTCTGAAGTGTGTGTATGACATAATTTATGGTGCTACCTTTGGCTAAGATGTCAGTATCATCCGCAGAGAAGCAATTCATGATTTGGTTGGTCTTGGGGAAATCAGAGGTGTAGATTGCATAGAGTAGTGGACTAAGGATGCTTCCCTGTGGAGTTCCGGCTTTTATACTTCCAATATCGGAGAGCGTAAGATTGAGCTTGACTCGGAAGGTCCTGTTTCTAAGGTAGTTTATAAGGATGACTATGAGTTAGTTTGGAATTTTGAACTGGATAAGCTTGTAGATCAGACCATTATACCTCATTCGGTCAAATGCTTTGCGGATATCAAGGAATACTCCTCCAGTGTAGAATTTGTGGTTAAAACCCTGGGTGACGGTGTTAGTTACCCTAAGCAATTGATGAATGCAGCCATGGCCTGCCCTAAAACCGTACTGTTCATTTGGTATGATGCTAAGATCATGACATTCTTCTTTTAATCTTGAGAGGATAATTTTTTCGAAGATTTTGCTAATGTTGCTGAGGAGGCTGATGGGACGATAGTTCCCTGGAAGTTTACGATTTTGCCGAGGTATAGGTAACATCAAGACATGCGCTGTTTTCCAAATGGTGGGGAAGCAGTTGCAGAGGAGACATTTGTTAAAGATTTTAGTGATGAAGGTAATTACATTGGTGGGAATTTGTTGTAATGCTTTGTTAGGAATGCCGTCTGGTCCAGTAGCCTTCCTGGGGTTGATTTTCTTAAGAAAGGATAAAAATTCTTGTGTTGAGCTGAGCTTGATGTTAGAACTAGGTTTTGGATTATCGATGTATCTATGGATTGCTCTATTGACTTCATCTATGTGAACATCATCATACGGTTCAGGGTTAGTTTGGAATGAGTTCTCCAAGGAGTGTTTGAAGGCGTTTGTCTTTCCCAGGGGGGTGTATTTAAAACCATCAGTGTCAAGTATGGGTGGGATTTGGATGTACTTCCTAGAGAACTTCCTGGCTGCAATGTAGATTGAATTATCTTCTTGGTTTAAAATCATAAGCCACTCTTTCCAACTTTCTTGATCATAGTTTCTGATTTCCCGTCTGATTAGATTCGTGAGGCGGTTTGCAGTTCTTCTATATCTTGGGTCGTATGTTTGTTGCCACCTCTTTCTAATTTGATTGCGGAGAGTGATCTTCTTAACGATATTAGGCGGCAGTTTTCTGTAGTTAACATTAATGAGTTTAAATCTGTAGGCCAGGTTAATTGCTGTGAGGATGGCACTGTTGAGTTTCCGTAATGGCTTCGTCAATATCTTTGATGTCTTGGATGTTGGGGTTCGCTGGGATAGAGATGCTCATAATTTGCTTAAATTTAGACCAATTAGTCGTTTTAATAATCTTGCTTATGGCTGGGAGGTTGACATTAATATCAGTTTCAAAGGAGACTGGATTGTGGTCACTGCTAAGAGCGTTGATAGAATTCGCATCACCAGAAGAGAAGTTCTGAGAATTCCAAAGTCCAGGGTGCTTGGGAGAGTGCGTTGGTTCACAGGGAGCTAAGAGGATGAGGTTGTTATTGCAGGTGTAGTCATGGATAATAGTGCCATTACAGTTCCAAGTGCCCGAGCTCCAAGCCCTACGTTTGGCGTTGAAGTCACCAACTGCGATGCATTTACTGATCGAGTTAAAAAATGTTGTTAAGTTACAGAGTCGAGATGGAGCCATGCGGCGGTCTATAGATGCTTGAGATGGTAATGGGAGTGCTGTCTGGTAAGTGAAACTCGATAGTAGTATTTTCAAATGTGGTAGATGCGATAGGGGTTGGATGACGATCTATTGAATTTCGGATGAGAATTGCTATTCCACCTCCTCGATGGGTGAGTCTGTCTGTTCGATAGGACGAGTAGTTAGGGAACTTCAGTCTGTCTCCTGGGTTGAGATGTGTTTCTTGTAAGGCCAAAATATCTGGTTTCCAGTCAAGAAGAAAGTATTTGAGTTGATTAATTTTGTTTTTGATGCCAGCAGCATTCCAGCTGATTAGGTTAAGGATATTGTTCCTCTGATTATTGAATGCTAACAGTAGGGGGTTTCATCTGGTAGTAGTTAGCCATTTGGCTGAATAAAGAGTTCATCATGCTGGACATCATTTCAGATATCTGCTTGAAGATAACTTCTTGGGTCGGAGGGTTCGCATTTGAAGCAAGTTGAACGGATCTTGGGATGAATTGGGTGACAGGACTTGTATTTGGTTCTTCTGCAGGAGTTGGGGGCATTTTGATTTTGGAGATGATTGCTGGATCATCCCAGGCATTTTCAGGAGCTTCTGGAAAAGTTCTTCTGTTAATAGAGTTCTTTGGGCATCCTGTGAAGTTTGCCGTATCTGGGCCATTGCAGTGGAGGCATTTGGGATTCGTATCCTTAGGTTTTGGGTATTCCCTGGATCTGTGGGGTCCTGCACACTTCATGCACCTAGGGTTTCTGGTACAGAGCCGACTATGATGAAAGAATTCCTGGCAATTGTAACATTGCCCAGGAGATTGTTTCTTCCTCAAGGATTCAACAATAACTCTCATGCGGCCAATGAATTCGAGTTGGTAAATTTCCTTGGACTTTGGAATTTTAGGTAGGGTTACAAGGAAGAGGTTGAAGTTTGTATTAGATTGCCTGTTACGAATAGGATGACATAAGGTGGGAAAAAATCCCTGATTCTGTAGGTGAGATATAATTTCAGTAGTATCAAAGTCTTTAGAGAGGCCTCTGATGACAACTTTAATTTGTTTTTCATCATTAAGTTCTTAAGTATGAGATTTCATACCATCTTGAGTGATTTTATTTTGTATAGTTTTTTGAGCTTCGGGCGTAGGAGGGAAGATCTTCAGTTTATCATTATTCATCATGCGTCCTGTTATTTTCTCCTTGGTGATTTCACTAAGCAAGTCAGGAAGTTGGGGGACGTTCTTAGGATTATCTATATAGATAGGAGGAACGTATCTGCTTTTGTTGGCATTATTAGAGTTGTTAGCAGTAGCGGGACCAGGTTGGCTATTTTGGAAACTTCTTAAGTTTATTTCACTTGGTGTTTTAGCCGTATGGCTGAAGAGTCCTTGTTGATTATATATATCCTTCATTTCATCATCTAGATTAGATTGATTTTCGTAATGGTCTTGTTAATTTTCCAGATTTGCAAAGCGATTGCTTGTATTTATTTGATATTCAAAGGATTGTTTAATCTTTTTTGAAGCATTTTCTTCTTTCTGAGGGGATCTCCTATTTTTCTTACTCTTTTTGTGAAATGCATTAGTTGTGGAAGAGGATTCACTATCAGAACCTCCATCAGAAAAGATATTATTTACATGGGAATTTGTATAAGCATTAGTAATAATTTGATTGGACAACAAGGTTGTAAGAATACTAATTTTACTATGCAAAATTCGGTGAAGAGACCAATCTAGAATATGAATAGCATTTGATAATTCAACAGATTGGTTTTGGACACCACAAGGTTTTGAAGTTGGTGGAGTGACGCCTTACATGGAATATTAAATTGATGGCTTACCAATGTATTGTCCTTCATTCAACATGCAGGTGAAAGACGAGAAAATTAGTTCAGAAAAACTTTAATATTTCGATTAGCTAAAAGCTGCAATATTCATGACCCAGAGTCATCTATTGAAGAAATGTTATTATTTATTTATTTTGATTTTCACATAGAGCATAATTTGTGTTACAATCTAAAAGAAATTTGTTTCCTTATAAGTCATAGAACCTGCTCTAGGGCATAATAAACAATCGGACTTTAGCTATAAATATGCTCTACTATTAAGGTTTTGAAATTAAAAAGTTCCTACTAGGAATTTGTGAAGGAAATGTTGAAAGAAGAGCTTAGGAATGTCCACTGGTGGCGCTGCGCGCTGTTTTAAGGTTTTTTATTATATTGTAACTTTCTCTTTGATTATGTCTTGTTGATTTTTGTTCTGTGTTTCTCCTATGCTGAGTGTGTTATGTGTTAATCTTCTATGTTTGAGTCAATAAATTTATATGTTACTTACGTTTGGAGAATGCCTAAAATGTTGCCTACGAGTCCTGACTGACAGGTAAGCAGAATCGTTGAATTTCATGGGAATTGTGTATTTGCGAATATTAGAGTTTGCGAAGTTCGCACAGGATACGCTGATTGATAAAGATTCCTTGTAGTTTTTTATGGTTAATATCAGGGGCAGATTTATATGCTTCTACGCCCTAGGACAAAGTACTTAATTCTGCACCCCCTCCCTGCTGCGATCACCGATACTATAGAGAAAGGCACAAAAATGTGCATCAGTTTATTTAAAGTGTATGGATGTGCTTGAAAAACAATATTTTATATGATCTTTTCAAAATAATACTGAAATTTGTAAATATTTATTTTCAATTACTTTTATACTTGCGTCCTCCAATTTTTGCAACTAGGCCATGGTTTAGGTTGGCATGATGGGAAATCTAACCATAGTTACACTAACTTTTTATTACACACGACTGCCAATATTTTGTTATACATAAGTACATGTGCATAGAATTTAATTATGCATAGAATTTAATTATGCATATAACTTTATTTTCCGAATTATTCTACTCATTTTGATTCATTTATATTTACAATGTAGAGATATGCCAGTTAGATGATGAAATTATTCAATCTTATGTTAATAAATGGGAATATGAGCGTTTACTATTTAATTAATATCTTCTCAAAGGTCATAAGAAAATTATTTAATTACATAACTTTAATTACATACTGGCCACAGAAAAACGTGAGGCGTTTGGAGCTGAAGTGCAAAAAATGTGTACAGTTAAATTTATTCAAATTTAAACAAGGAATGTCGCAAACAAAAAAAATTCAGATATCCACAATTAATTGCCATATGGCTCTGCACATGCTATTTGCCTGGTGATTTATTCAAAAGAATTAAAGAAATCGCAATTTGAAGTACAAATATTTTTTGGCGTTTTTGATACATGTGTTTCAATAAGTGGTATTTCTGGAAATCTTTTTGCTAATTGACCAGATCAGCTGCGAGTAATGCAGAACCTATATATTGCAATTGTAAGCGAACATACTTTTTTTGTATAAATAAATTTATGGTCTGAATAGTTCCTGGCCAAATTATTAGATGAGAAAGTTTTTTCCCCCGTGATTTAAAGGTAGGGTGTATAATATACCAGAAGTATCTTCATTTTCATTACCCAATTTATAGGGTGCTCAAAAAAATTGACACAATTTGAAAGTAAATAATTAAAGTATGGTTTCATATTGCAGAAAGAAAAGACACAAACGCGACCATGAAAAAAAAAAAATACTTACCTGAATGTAAAAATTTACAAGCCAGATCACATTGCTTAAAATGCCAATATATTTGATATTCGATAATTTTCAATTTTGCTTCAGTTCAAACAATAGGATGGAGAAATTTTCTTTCAAAAAATTAAATACACTACTGGACAAATGTATTGTGATATTGGTTATATAAGAAGCATTTGGAGTTGATCTGAATATAATACTTCAAATTAGTGGTGGAGAATCGTAGACTTGCTATCATGAAATTTTACAGTAAAGATTTTGTTACAAGGACATTTAGGTTACCGTCCACAAATTGATCAAGAAAATGATTCGGCCTCTACCCCGTTTCACAAGAAGCTGATAATAGAAGACATAAAGCCTTCTTTAAAACATCCCAACTTTGTCGAATGTTTTTTGCTTATTGCAAGCAGAGTTTTGAACTAAATTTTGGGAAAATTACAGAAGACTGGA
>BGPR01037600.1:0-15073 GCA_013235015.1 Araneus ventricosus | reverse complement strand
CAAGTTAGGAAGCTAATTAAAGATTTTATACAAAGTTATCGAACTCATTCAGCATTTAATAGATTTTTTATCAATATTTGTAGGATTAACAATTGGTTAATATGATCGAATTCATATCTCCCGCAAACATTGAGATAAGGCATTGGAAATTCATACAAGCCCTGTTTAAAAATTTGCAGTGTTACAAAAAAATTGCTTACTGAAAATAACTTCCCTAAATAGTATCGTTTCATAGCACTGAACTTATGAAATTATAATCCATATTCCCTAAGTTTCCTCTTTCGAGAAAGAGAAAAATATACCCTGAGACTGAAAGTGCATCCGAAAAAGTGAGCAGAAAAAGCATTGCCATCAAACATCTATTGAAGTTTGACTTGGAAAAATTCCGCGTCAGATCAAAGAATAAAATTCTAGGAAGATCAAAAAGATGTTCGACGGAAGAAGCAGGAAGATTATTCTTTTTTAAACTTCAGAATGTCATATCTTCTTAGAGGAAAAAGTTAGTAATTCGGAAGATTTTTTTTAGGAAATACTGAAAAGCAATAAAAATTTTAGTGTAGGATATCAATTTTTCAAAAGTTTTCTTTAACTTTTCAAAGTGATAATCTGGCTAACAAAATAAATTTTTTTGATAAAATGAAGCTTGAAGTTCTTATTATATTATTTTTCTTATTTTCTGTATTTTATTTCTATACATTCCTCTACATATTTTCTATTTAAATATAATAGCTGATAATTCTTAAAATAAGCAATGCATTTTATTTCACTTTGTAAGTATAAGATATCATCAGTAGATTAAATTCCAGTGATTTCCCAAATGCAATAAATATTTTACAAAAACATAAATAAAAAAGAATCGTATATTCATTTCAAAAGCGTTTGATATAAAAAAGATGCTCATGATAATAGCTAAAAATTTTACTCATGTTTTTAAATATCTACGCTTTTATTATCGTACTAAGATCTTTATTCTTTATCAGTACAAAGAATAGCTTTTCAGCCGAAGAAAGAGATTCTTTTATCGTGGGAATATATTAAAACCATAAATTTCTGAGAAGAGACAGTCACGATGTGCCGTTTCCTTTGGAGATTTTTTAATGCGGTTATTTTTTCTAATGTTCTTTGGAACATTAAATTATATTACCTTTTTTTCAAAATTCCACCGAAAATTTAAATGAATAATACGCATTATTGTCATTATTCCACTCTCGAGGGAGAAATATTTTCCTCGACTCACTAGGTCGGCAACAACAGAAGGGAAATAAGTTAGCATTAAAATGAAAAAAGATGCTGCAGTTTTTAAGTACTTATTATATTTTCGATGAATGCGGTAAAAGATGGTGCAAACCAAAAGAATGAAAACCCTTACGAAACTTTGTATGCGCCTGTAGATTTGAACTGAAATTTATTTGCAAATGCTATTTCTGCATTAAATTCCTTTGATTTAAGATAGCTGTCAACTGTTTCCTTTCTTCTGCACAGTATTTGTGTCTGTAACATTTTTGCGGTGTTTAGTCTCTGTAAGGATATTTACCAACCAATACGCGACAGAGATTTATGATTAAAACACATTTAGGAACGAGTTTGGCGATATTCTTCAAGTTACTTTCAAGTTCGCTTACAAAAGAAAACGATAGAAATTTAGTTATAGGACGTTTTTTTGACACAGCTCGTATAGTTATGTCAATAAAATACTAGACATTGTCTAATATTTTAATCCGCTTTTTAAAAAAATCATAAATGACTTACATTTTAGCAATCATCCGGAACTCGAACAGAGAGTTTAAGTACTTAGTGATGAGGGAAGGATTTTGCAGATACTAGCTTTGTTCCTTTTGTATACCATGATCAAGTTTTCTTGTGCACTTTTTCTCTTACTCAGGAACTCGCGGGGTTGGGTGGCTCAGGTTTAGAAATGGAGAATCACAAATACGAGACCCGATTCCACTGCATATCTTCCAAACATGTATGTCTAGCTTATTGAAATCAATTTCCACCTCTCAAAAAATGTGGCACGAAGCCTTCGACAACCGGATGCCAATTTAGGTGCCATTCTCGTCATCGACGAAGTCCCAAAATCCCGAGATTCATCGCCAGTAGCTTATTAAAATCAATTTCTACATCTCACAAAATGTAACACGAAGCCTTCGACAACCGGATGCCAATTTAGGTGCTATTCGCGTCATCGACAAAGTCCCAAAATCCCGAGGTTCATCGCCAGTAGCTTATTAAAATCAATTTCTACCTCTCACAAAATGTAGCACGAAGCCTTCGACAACCGGATTCCAATTTAGGTGCCATTCTCGTCATCGACGATGTCTCAAAATCCCGAGATTCATCGCCAGTAGCTTATTAAAATCAATTTCTACCTCTCACAAAATGTAACACGAAGCCTTCGACAACCGGATTCCAATTTAGGTGCCATTCTCGTCATCGACGATGTCTCAAAATCCCGAGATTCATCGCCAGTAGCTAATGGAAACTCTAAAAATCAGCATAAATGTAATAAATTATATTTGTTTTTTTTTGTAGTTTCTGTTGTCGTGTAGTGTAAGGCATTCGTGGTTGTCTTCTCAATGAATAAATTCATTTCTCTTTTTCTAGTTCAACCTGTCTTAAGCCTTTGCCTAACAAGATCTTTTACATGCTTGCGAAATAACACAAATTGACCGAACATCTTAATTTATCTTGTGTACAATAAATAGTACACGAGATAGAAATGAAAACGAAATTTCGTTAGCCATTTTAGAAAATTACTTTTTCGGCATAAAATCCCTGCAATAAAGGATTTTATTTTTGTTTTGTCTCGTTAACAACCATGAAACGATCGTGCAATATTAATGATACTGTATCTGCACACATGAAATAAATATCGAAAGTAATAAGGTATATATATAATTTATACATTTATTTCATGTAGGCCGCTACAATATTCAAAGCTTCACGATGGACAAAAAAATCACTGTAGGCTGTCTTCTTCAAACAGCCGCTTATGTTAAAGGCGTAGGACTACTTTACTCGCGTGATTCTTTCCCGATTTTCAATTTATTTGGTAACTTCTATTGTTACCCTTTATCTCTAAAATAAGTCATTTTTTTGTTTTTATTATATTTAATTATCGAGATATAGAGGATCTCCCATACAACGTTTTTTGTGGCTTTGGCGTGTGAATCAAATTCCTTCCTGCGACCTCAACAGGACGAACGTATTCCTACATTAAAGATCGCAGCCATAATCACTGTATACTGACTTGTATATCCTGGATTGTAAAGTGATATTGTTTTCAAATCTAATGTTTCCGATCCTCAAATCTTTTTGCATTAGCCTTATTTTCAATCCTTGGATTCTGTGATAAACATCCGTAGAGATAAAAATCTGTTTTTCCACTAATGTTCTGTAGAAAACAGCAAATCAGCATTAGCTAAATGATTCATTCAGTTACATTTCTACGCAAAGTATCAGTTTTTATATAAATTAAAATTTTTAAGTAAATAATTCAGCTTCTAAGCTGGATTTAATATAATTTACGTACGTTGTCCAGCTGGCCTAGAATAAAAGAAACCGGAAAAATTAACATGCATGGATATTCGAGAAGGACATAAAATATCACGACTGAGACTGCGATACAGGATATGGCACATTGCCTAGTTTTAAAACACTAATTTAAAAAGAAAAAGTTGCTTTAAAAAGCTATTAATTCTCTGAGTATTCATGCCTTTCACTTTAATTGAAGTGAGTCTTGGATGAATATACACTAAATAGTGTCGGGTCTTTTTTTAACTCCCTCTTCTAATTTAATGAGACACACTGCATGTTTTTTATGTTGTAATTAAATTTCTTGGGATCCATCTCATTAAAAAATGCCCCATCTTTCAAGGAGATAATTATGGCAGCAGTCTTGTATATACTAAGAATATTTTTCTTTTGAGTTTCTCAGTTTCAAAGATACTAAATAAAACAGGATTTAAGTATATTCTTGAGTTGTTATACAGTTTTCATTGAATGTACGTTTTTTTCCTCCTTTTGACACTTTCCCTTTTAATACCGTTTGTAAATTTCTGTCAACTTCGGTTATGATTTATAAAAAATTAAAGCAATTCGAAAGTATGTATAATAATTTTCTGCGTAGTGCTTCTGCTCGAGACAAAATAGGCATTTCTGCAGAAATGGACGATTAAGAGTAAGTGAAAGAGACATGATTTAGAACTACTTCCGTTAAAAGATAAGAGACACCCTGCAAATTACTTTTACAACAAAGGACCTTTAAGATAAAAGCACTAAATGGAGTCCTTCTAATAAATGCTCTTAAGCTAGGGACATCTATTTTAATATTCTGAAAGTCGGACGATTCGGGAAGATTGCTGCCATTTAGAAGAATTCGAGTTCTAGCAATTTTAATTATTCTTTTAAGGCACTAGTTTATAATGTAGAGAAAGGCTGCCTTAGGAAATAATTAAAAGTTGCTTCTTCATATTTCAACTAAAATTCTAGCCCTTCAGAATTTGACATAACAAGGAATATATTTTCGTGCCTTTTAATTATTCAAACAAAATTTAATGATTTCATCCACATGGAGATCTCGTCTAAGCAGAACAGAGTTTTTAAATACACGTCTTCTCGTTTAGGAATTTTGACCTGCTTGTTAGTAGAAATGTGTGATGATATCGATTTAAAATTAATGCAAAAATGTTTATATTTATTTTAAGCGTTATCTTAGGTTTACTCCCTAAATGCAATTTTTTACTATATTAGAAATGTGACTTTTGCACACTTCATTGTTTTTTCCACTCAAACGTCAAAAACAGTTTTTAAATTGCGAGTTCTGGCAATTTTGATTATTCTTTTAAAGCACTAATTTATCATGTAGAGAAGTGTTGCCTTAGGAAATAATTAAAATTTCTTCTTCATATTTCAACTAAAATTCTAACGCTTCAGAATTTGACATAACAAGGAATATATTTTCGTGCCTTTTAATTATTCAAACAAAATTTAATAATTTCATCCACATGGAGATCTCGTCTAAGCAGAACAGAGTTTTTAAATACACGTCTTCTCGTTTAGGAATTTTGACCTGCTTGTTAGTAGAAATGTGTGATGATATCGATTTAAAATTAATGCAAAAATGTTTATATTTATTTTAAGCGTTATCTTAGGTTTACTCCCTAAATGTAATTTTTTACTATATTAGAAATGTGACTTTTGCACACTTCATTGTTTTTTCCACTCAAACGTCAAAAGCAGTTTTTAAAGACGTGTCAAGAAAAAACAGCCAATGTCTGAAATAAAGGAACGCATTTGGATAACAACGTTATGCAGTTATTCGCCAAATTTACAGACAAAAGAAAGGTTTTTGTGACAATGTTGAAATATAACATAGCTGCTCTATTTTTAAGAAGATAGGCTGAAAATATAGATTTTAGAAAATTGTGTTTATTCGTCACTTGTCAGTTGCAAATGGTGCATTGGAAACAAGTAAATTTTTTATAGTACATGAATGTCTCTTCACGTGCGATTTATTTGTTCGGATACTTTTTTTACTTTCTCATATACGAAGTATACAAAGATAAAGTATTGCAAGCGTCAAAAAATTCGAACTTGAGATTTTGACGGATCTCCACGTTTTAGACCTCCCTGAGTCCGAAAAACACAATTTTAGAATTATTTCTGTCTGTCTGTGAACACGATAACTCGAAAACTATTACAGATACAGGGATGAAATTTGGTATGTGATATTTACATATAATGTATAGGTTTCTGTCAAATTTTGGGAAAAATCTGTCTGCGGGAAGTCTGTCTGTATGTCCGTGTTAATGTGAACGCGATAACTCACAAACTTAAATAGCTAGGTGGATAAAATTTGGTACACAGTTTCATCATCAGGAATGTAGGTCCGTATCAAATTTTGGGCCAGATCTGTCAAAGGATTGACCGTCCGAAGGAGGTCCGTAAAATAGCATACTTTTGAACGCCATAACTTCTTAAGAAAATTACTTAGATAAATGAAATTTCGTATGTAGTCTTGAAACCCTAATTGTAGATTTTTCTCCAATTTTCTTTAAAATCCGTTAAAAAAACGAAATTACCAATTCGTTTTTTTTCTCCATTCTACGCAAAAAAGAAAGCTGCGAACGATGGAGCGAGTGTTTTCCCCACTTTATGGAATACCGCACTTTTTTCCAACCTTAGGTCATACCGCACGTTTTCCGGCACGCGGTATATCCCCCCCACCAGTGTTATTCGTACGGGATAAAGTTTTGGGGAGGTCACTCCCTCTGGTTTCTAAAAAAAATTTCCAATCCCCTTCTTTATTTAACTTATTTTCCTTATTTAAAAATTTTTGTTGTTAATATTTTTTATTAATACGTCGTTTTAGATAGACCTCCTACATTTTCAAAGTTATTTTCAATTTAATTCATGTAATCTACGAAAAATCTTAAGTAAACAAGTATTTAAGTCAATAATAACCTTATCAACCAAGTATTAAATTATTCAAAATTAATTCAATAAAGGAAAAAATGGCAGAGATACATACCAATAGGAATCACTCTATTCCAAATTCCAACCTCAGCTCCAAAACACACATTTCAGACATAGTTGTTTTGCAAAATATTTCAGAAAAAATATTGATGTTGCATTTTCCCAGAGCTAACTGTTGCTGTATAACTAATCTGTTGTGAAACGGGTCGCAGTTGGTTTAAGTTAGATCAACAAATTACGCACCCGTTTGAATCCGAAATCAATAAAATTGTAAGGGGTTCAAGGCTGATAATTGCGTCCAAATAGTAATAAAATAATTCAATAATCTTTTTCTCTCTTTTTATATTTAACTGTACCTCTGGATACTGTTGGTGATATAGCCTGAACACTGCTCGATGCTTCCACTCAATACTGTCGATGCTTCTCGACTCAAGCAAGTGACTCGGGGAAGTCTAATTAAGCGAAATGGGTCGCAGTGAGTCATTGAAGGGATTACTGGCGAGGATTAACTGCGACATTAATCAGAGTTTGCTTAAGACCCTTTTCAAATTAGAGGAGCGTCTCGTTACACTCGGTGAAACTTGGCCAGATAGCCACCCTTGCTCTAATAACTTAAAACTGGAGATCTTGCTATTGAAGAAGGCGCTATTTGGGAGGGAAAGTGATCTGGGTGATGGAGTCTAAGTGATGGAGATGGAAAAAATCAAATTTAAGATTATATCGTGGTCAAAGAATAAAATATTTGAACAAGTTTCATGACTGTAAATGTAACCGAAAATTAGCTAGCTGATTTAATTGCAACCGAAAATTAGCTGAATGATCCTGATGAGGTAAACTGTGTTTTAAACCAGCTGGAGTAATCTCCCCTAAACTTTCTCCTCTACTTCCCCCGAAAGGTGCTGTTTCCCCTCCCCCCAGCATGGATAAAAAAAAAATCGAACCTACTGTAACCCAGAATCCAATGACTATCAGAAGGTTTTTCATTGCAGATTATAGTGATTGTAAAATATTTAGGTAAACAATCAAACTCAAAGAGATAAGTAGCGATTAAAACGCAACTATCACACACTGCCAGGTCCCACTCTTGCCGGCTCAAGGACGAAGTGACGTAATCCTTCCGCCTGCGCAGAGATTGCTACCAGTACGCATGCGTATGGAGAATCGGATTAAAAAATTAATTATGCAATTTGAACTCCCTTTTTTTAACCGATTGACACAAAAATTGGACACAAATCTACAATTAAGGTAAGAAGGCCACATACCAAATTTTATTTATCTAAGTAATTTTGTTAACAAGTTATTGCGATTAAAAATATGCGATTATGCAGACCGATAGACAGTCAAACCTTCGTAGGATTTGGTCGAAAATTTGATACGGACCTACATTCATGTTCATAAAACTGTGTACCAAATTTTATCCATCTAGTTATTCAAGGTTTTGAGTTATATTGTTCGCATGAACGCGGACAGACAGACAGACAGACTTACCGTAGACGGATTTTGTCCAAAATTTGATAGAAACCTACAAATTATGTGTAAAGATCACATACCAAATTTCATCCCCGTAGCTCTAATAGTTTTCGAGTTATCGTGTTCACAGACAGATATAATTCCAAAATTGTGTTTTTCGGACTCAGGGAGTTGTAAAATATGGATATTCGTCAAAATCTCGAGTTCGAATTTTTTGACGATTACATCGTACACTGTAAAAAATATCCGTTTTTTTCCCGGACTTTTTCCGTATATTTGACGGTTTAAAGCTGTTTTGTTGACAAAACGGTTTTTCACCGTTTTCCGCTCCAGCCATAAACGTTTAAAACTGTCAGTTCAAATTCTATTTTTCGTCATACGGTATTGCTTTCCGTACGATAACTTTCCCTTTTCTTAAATGTAATTTTATTGCATTCATTTCATGTTTTTAATAGGGTTCCATCTCCGCTATTGTTTACACATGTTGCAGTAACCTGTTGTCACTCATGAAAGCTAACCTTAAAACACGTGTTCTGGCAATAGTTGATTTTTACACCACTAGGTGGCGCCACTAGAGCTATAGTGACTTTAAAACTCAAATAGATTATTTTTACTTCATTTTATGAAGTCTCCGGTGATCTAGTGGTTAGAGCGACTGTCTTTTATTTCTATGAACGCGGTTTCGATCCCCTGCTCGGAGGAGTTCGAAGTTTTTTCACCATCTTGCATCGAAATCGTCCAAGTAAGTTCAATTAAGAATTATATTAATTAAACTAATTGAGATTAATAATTAAGCCTTGATTAATTAATATTCCTAATTGATAATACACATCAGCACATTTCAACTCGAACAGAAGGAGAAAAACAACTCAACTCAGTCGATGACGTCACTTACTTCAATGACTTAATTTTTACGGAGAAAACTTAATTTCATACGGTAAAAAACCGTTGTGACTACGGATTTACTTCTTAACTTTTACGGGAAAAACTTGTTCCTGTATGGTAAAAAACCGTTGTGCCTACGGATTTACTTCGTAACTTTTACGGTTTTGCACAACCAACCCAGCTGCCAGTATAAAACCGTAAATTTTCGGGATTTTTTTTACATCGTATACGAGAAAATAAAAAAAGTGCACTTTTATTTTATAACTAGGAGAAACCCCGCCATCCTTTTCTTATAAAACGCTTGTTGGAGACAGGAAACGTAACAATGCTTTAAAAATAACATTTTATTAATGATATTTTATTGATAGAATATTGTTCAGATTCTAACAAAATAATTAACAAATTAAAAATATAATTTTTGTCAATTAATTCAACAGTATACTCCACTTAATAACTTTCTTTCATTGTTAGGCCCATTACTGAACACTTTTCTTTACAGGAGCCCCTGAATATAAAAATTTTACGATAATTGGTCTAATTGTTAAATGTATTTCAAAGTCTCATCCCCACCCATTCCAGAAGGAGGTGAGCTAAGGATCATTTATCATTACAATATTTTTAGTTGAACAATGAGAATCAAGTTTACAGAGTTTCGACAAAATTTTTACAGAAGATCTGACCAAACTTCTCTACATACCTACCTGAAGGGTAGTTGACATCCTTAAGAGTTTATTAGATAGGATATAACACTTTCGTATTTTTAGTCTGACAAGTTGAAATATCCAGGAGTGCACGACCTGCTGCACGGGGGAGAGGGGTGTAATGAAATTAGGAAGAACTGTTCCAGAATACAAGCTCGATTCTTTTCACAAAGCGACGAGGTTAAACACAAAATGCACAATATTGTGGAAATACACCAGAAAACTGAAGAAAGAACACTTTTGCTTGTTAATCTGCTACTAACGAATTATTTCTTACTGAATAGATGATAAAATTTTATATAAATATGCTTTTCAATATGAGGAGTGTTTTACGATTAATATTTACTATTTGAAATTACTTTTAAAAATTTGGTGCCAGAATGTAAGCACAATAAAATTCGAACCTTATACCTCAGATTTAACTGATCCTCTACTACGATTGCATTTTCCATTTAATACTCGAAGCCATATACTGTAAGTTGTTTTTAATTGGCGTTTGCAAATGCCTTTAGAAAAGGAAGAGATATAATTAGGCGTCACTATGTTAATGATACAGATACCGACAAGAACATTCTTTTAGGAGATACTGACAAGGAAATGCAATTAATTGTTTATTTTCAATTCATTAAGACTCCGAATGAATAATGAATACAAAAAAGTTATTAATCAATGTCTTCAATAAGTGTAAATAAATAAATGCTTAACTTTTTGGCAAATTCAGAAAAAGAAGAAGCAGGAGAAAACAAAATAAAACCGTTTTCTGAAATTAATTGACTTAAAAATTGCTTTTCACTATTTTTAACTTGCTAAAATCCTCTCCTTCGTGGGTAGTAATGATTGTTTTAGGAACTCCTGTGCAGAAGAATAATGGTTTTAGCTGAGTTGTTTTTCAAGACGCATTAAAGCACTCCTTTTTAGAATTAAGTAAACACATATATCTTTTCCGCGTTTGCTATTCAAAATAAAAACGTGGAAGCGTTTTAACATCCATAGGAATTATATAAAGTTTTAGAAAAAATACTTGTTTGTAAGCATATTTTCTTTTTTTCTGGTATTGCTTATGAAAATCGTTTCTTCTATAAGTTTTTGGATAGATTATTTCAGTTTTAGAAATTTGCTATTATAAACTAATTTCTAGCTATTACCATTGAAATAATCAATTTTAATGGACTGATATTTTAGAAAATGCAATTTAGGCATTTTTCTAAATATACTATCAAGTACAACTGAATTTGAGTAATTCGAACTTTTAAAATTCGAATTCGTCGATAATTCGAATTTTTGTCTGTTCCCTTTTAATTTTCTAATAAAATAATGATAAGTATAATTTACAATTCACATTTATTTTGGTTGATTCGAAGTCAAACTATTTTCTTTAATTTTTGAATTGCTTTTAATTGTTAGATACTTCCGTGACTTATGGGCAGCGTATCTGTTTGATTTTATGTGGCAAGTATCTAATCATAAAACCAATTAAAAATTCTCACTTTTATAAAGAGCTTTGAACACTTTTGTTCGACACACTGAATTGTTCGAAGTTTCATTGTACAAATGTTACATTCAAAGTTCTAATGATGAAAAGTAACTAATTGTTTATTCATCACAATTAGTTACTATTTCACTGAAATGAATTTTAAAAAATTATAATTATTATTTATTTATTAAAATTACTTACTGTTAATTTTTTATGCACTATTTATTAAAATGTTAAATATTGAAAATAACTTTTTACTGACATTTTTAGGTTACAAATCTTCATTTCCTCTTTTTGTACTCATTTTTAGATCCAATTTTTCTCGATTTGAATTTTTATTACGTGCCATCAGGTTTGAATTAGCTATGTTCAAATGTATTGATTTTTAAGGAATGTCATGGACTGAAAAACTGATTAAAATGTTCTACTTATTAATTTTCAAATTCTTATCGAAAAGAAAATTTTGTTCAATAAAAATTCTAAAAGAAACAAATTCATTATCTACGAATTGCTTCTTTTAGCACAAATGTCTGTGAAAAGAAGCAATACCAAGTAATTAAAAAATATATATCAGGTAATTCACCTGTTTTTTCTAACAATATTAAAATTTAAAAAATTATTAATAATATTATTTTATAATTAATAAAAATAAATAATAAAAATAATTTTTTACTGGCATTTTTAGTTTACAAATTTTTATTTCCTCTTTCTGTATTCATTTTTAGATCCAATTTTTCTCAACTCGAATTTTTATTGTGAGTCATCAGCTTCGAATTAGCCATGTTCAAATGTATTGATTTTTAAGGAACGTCATGGACTGAAAAACTGATTAAAATGTTCTATTTATTAATTTTCAAATTCTTATGGAAAAGAAAATTTTGTTCAATAAAAATTCTAAAAGAAACAAATTCATTATCTACGAATTGCTTCTTTTAGCATAAATGTCTGTAAAAAGAAGCAATACGAAGTAATTAAAAAATATATCAGGTAATTCAACCAGGTTTTGACGTAAACTTATGTCCCTCCATAGTGGTCTAATGTTGTGTCGGGAAAGGAAAAAATTATGATTCCTTTCGTGGTATTTTTAAACACTTATAGCTCCGCATCCAAATAACATAGAGAGTTGGTTTTAGTTTCATTTAACAGAGAAAGGTTGACGTTGAAGATTGCAAGAATAATTTTTGTAATTATGTTTTAGTCACAATCGAGTTGCAAAGTTGGTGAAAATCACGAAGAATTTTGATAAAGTCACAGCGACCGATGCGCGAGCGCTCATAGGTTGTGAGCGGTATATTATCTGGATTTTAACAGATTAATAATTAATTCATTTCAGATTAATTAATTCATTCAGATTAATTCATTTAATAAAGAAAGGCGGTAGAGCATAGGTCATAGGTCAAAGTCACATAGAGCTACTTTAGTCACAGAAAGGCACATTTGAGTAATCGATTAATTAATTATTGTTAAATAATTATTATTAACAATTGTTGCTTTAATTGAGATGTCCTTTCCATCAATTTAATTGAGTTGAGTTGGTTTTAGTTTCATTTAACAGAGATAGGTCATAGATCAACGTCACATAGAGCTACTTTAGTTACATAAAGTCACAGTTGAGTAAGTTAAGTAAATCTACGCCCCTCAATCCCAGTGGCCGTTTTGCAGAGACAGCCTCCCGTAGATTTTTTTTTCTAAAGTTCCAAACAACTGTAAGAGAAGTTGATTTCATTTCATGCATAAAGTAGTAAGAAATTTATAGTGTATTAAGTTACTTTCATTTCATGCATAAAATAGTGAGCAATTTCTTGTGTATTAAGTTGCTTTCATTTCATGCATAAAGTAGTGAGAAATTTGTGTATTAAGTTGCTTTCATTTCATGCATAAAGTAGTGAAAAATTTATAGTGACGGTAAGTCTGAACGTTTAAAATATAATGTAAGATTTTTATTACAATTCAATGAGAAGAGTTAAACTATTTGTGCGAGAGAAAATGAATTAATTGAATCAAAAGAATTATACGAAAAGGTTGACAGAATCCAAAACATGCATAGATTAAATTTACAGTCGTTTTCCGATTTACCGTTCAGATTAATTGTGTCGGAGGCTTTTTATCATTCTTCGGCTTGAAGAATGTCTAATTTGGTCTAAACGCCGGCCATTCACTTGAAGGATAGCCATACCATTTGTCCTAAGCCCATTTTTTTTCACCCATTTTAATCGAAAAATACAGGCACGCCATTCACTTGTATTTAAAAGGACGCTAACTCTGGACGAAGGCGGGGGGAGCGATCTTCTTTCCCTCTCTACAGCTGCTTGTCAATCTCTCTTGGATTTTCCCCAGTCAGAAGATTTTAATTTATGCAACCCTCGAAGCGAAGCTTCAATCTACGCAAGGCATTGTTCTTTTCGATAGCCTCTTTCAGGGTCCCACTGACATTTCGTTCCGATTTCAGTTCAGGCGGAATTCCAACTACCACAAGCCATTTGGCTGATTTCCATAGATTTTTATGGGTTTTTCCTTCTCGCGTTCGAAATATCCAGTTTATGTGTGAAGTGAATGCCGCCTTTACAGATCTACATTCCTGGTGTCAAAATCGCACGCAAATTTTCTCTTTTCTGGTTCATTTATACTTTTGAATTATCATGTCCACATTCATAAGGACAGTAAAACAGGAAGACAGTCCACCTTTTAGAGGATTTATTCAAAATTTCAAACTAATTTACCGTTTTGATGTAAGAATCACGTACAAACTTCATCCATCTAGCCTATTGAATAATCATTTTCATAAACATAATAAAATCACTTTAACCCTTTGCGGTGCAAGGCATTAAAGTTTTTAAAATATGATGTGAAAACATCATGAATGGGTTTAGTTTATTGTCTAGACATAGAATCTACAATTTTTTTTTCAAATTTACTTCATTCCGAGGGGGATCGTCCACCTTCTTACGTGAACCCCCCTTAGATACAGCCACCTTAATACACTCAAAAAATATTGTTGAATCTCACAGAAAATCAGAAATTAAAACTTCAAGAATATCGGAGGAAAAGTTTTGAGTTAATTTGCTAAAATTGTAAATGCCCAGAACTGAAAGAAATTCTTATCTCTCAGTTAAGGATTTTTCCCAAACTTTATCTCTAATAATTCCTATTCCGGAACGAAATTTTATAATGCCGCTATATACATTCTAAAAGGTGTACTATTGGCACTATACTAAACCTATTATTTCACATTTATAGTTTAATTTAACGGTTGAGTTTAGTTTAGTTTAGTTTAGTTTAGTTTAGTTATATTAACTTCCCATTTTGAAGCAACACGAGGGCTATTTTGGGACGGACCTCGTAATTTTGAACCACGGTCAGATGACGAGGACGACACCTGAGCTGGCACCCCTCGTCCAAACTTCCACGCCACACTAACGGAGGAACGATTGGTCACTACGTATGATTTAGCGTACAACAGGCCCCATACACGGCGGATCTTCAGTCGAATCGGGTTTCGAGCCGAGACCTTTCCACTAGGCACCCCCCACGGCCTCCTAAACGGTTGAGAGGCGAGTAAAATTAGGTACGGCTAAGAGTTAAACCTCAAACCAATGGATCCTTTGACGTATTTGGTCTAAACTTTAATATACATCACAATTTTAGTGATACAAGAATATACCAAATTTCATCCGTCTGCTCATAGCATTTTTAAGCTATCGTGTTTTTTAAGCTATCGTGTTCACATACGCACGAATAGGCAGATAGTCAGACTTCCCTTCAACGGATGTGTTCAACGGTTTGCGATGTGTCCAAAGGCAACAGAGCACAGATGCTTTTTTGGATGAGTGGAGATGAACAGAAACTGGCCATATGGGGAATCGATTGGATTTACGGGGCAAAAGGTCATAATTGAATTTTGAAGTGATGAAAACTTATTAGTTATGGCATGAGAAACAACACAATACAAGACACCTGACATGAAATTGGCAAGAAAAAAACGGTAGCTTAATATTGGGAAGGATAATAGGCAAGTAATACAACAAATCTAGGTTTGCGATGTGTCCAAAGGCAACAGAGTACAGAT
>BGPR01037599.1:0-15073 GCA_013235015.1 Araneus ventricosus | reverse complement strand
CTGGTTTGATAATTTGTGGAATCTTTAATAAACACATTTTGAATCTTACATATTGATTTTCAATGTAAATATATTCTTTCTTTGGTGACATTTTAAAAATTAGATTATAATGTTTCACATTTGGTGCCACCCTCGGAACCTGTCTATCTTAAATCTCGAAAAGAGTAAGAAAGACTAGATGTACAGTTCTACCGGTATAGCAGTTTTTTTCTTTCAACATTCTTAAAACCTCTCTATACTTTAACTCAGTCCGCCTCAGAAGTGATGCTAACGTCGTTTGAAGTTATCAGTCATCATCTGTCGCTTGATTCAGTCGCCTGCGAAGAATCTATTTTGTAACAACGTCGAGCGATGTTCACCGGCGATAACCTGTGAGTAATTAGAGTTTGAGGCCATAAGGCTACAGTGTAATTTAAACTTTGAAATTTATTGGTTTGAAGATTTCTGTGAAATCTTTACTTAAAACATTTTGAATCTAAGGTTTATGTGTTGATTTTCAATTCATATATTATTCTTTCGAAGAAAATTTAAATTATTGATTATGATATTTTACATTTATTTACTGAGATTTTCTATTCTTTTTGCTATTAATGTATTTTTTTTATTTCTCATCTTTATTCTTATTTTATGATCTTTAAATACTTGTCATTTCAATAGTTGATTAAATAAATTTCGCTAATCGATTTTTTTTTTTCAACAAATGTCGTTGTAAATCTGTATAATGAATATAAGGAATGTATGAAAATTCATTGAAATAATTTTATCTTGAACTTACTTTTTAGTTAAATGAAACTAATCTAAAACATTAATTATTAAAAGTTCTTATTAACGGCTTCTTACTTCGAGTCATAAATATCTTAGTAATTAATTTATAGTTATCGATTAATTATTACTGAAATTGATTGTAAAGGCAAATACCATGGTACAATTGTGAATCGCTTAAAAAAAAAAAAAAAAGTGTAGGGTTAACATCTTCTTTATAATTGGCAAACACAATTAGCATATATCATATTAGCATCGATATGATCTACGTGTATCGAATACATTTGTTCCTGATATGAATATTGTTATTCTTTTTTTCTGCTTTTTTTATTTTTGATCGCATTTTAATGGTAATTATAATTTACCTTCCTTAGATGTACAAAAAACAACTTTTCAACCTGATGAATTCCTTAATGATTTATAGCAGTCGCATTTCTTTTCTTGTAAACAAATGGCCAACCACCCATTACCACGGTTATTGTTAAAACACGACGCAGTATAACATGGAATCATTTTGTTCACTTTCTTTTACTCTTTAACGTTTCAAATCAAATAATTTATACTTTTCAGTAATGTAACACAATGTAATTTTATATTTTGAATCATCTATGTGATCAGTATGACCTGGTCTGGTTTTTTGCGATAAAGGAGAATAATCCATCATAAATCACTTTATAACTTGAAGCAAAAATTGAGAGCTTTCCTTATAACACGGCTTCCTGCATTTTGTAAAAAAATAACGACTTGACCACAGTGTAAAATAGGACTTTCAAATATAAACCCTAACTTGGCACTTCTAGTACCTCCTCTAACATGGTCAATACAACGCGATACTGAATAGGCGATGTTATATGAGTATTAAATATATAAAAATCTGTGTCAAATGATACAGTTTTCTTATAATTTCATTCCAATTCTATTGATAATTCTGTTTCTAAAATATACTTTTATATTTATTTATTCGTTGAAAGTATTTTATTTACTTGATGAATAACGATATTTCCCACATTCTTTTGAAGAAATGAAAGTATCAAACTTTTACAGGTCAACTGTTCTAAGAATACGCTCTTGAGTTCATTAAAATTTACAACATCGCAATCTGCTACATTTGAAACTGAACTGGCAAACACATAACTCATTTCCTGATTGTAATGGCACGGACATTTTGCGTTAAAATTTCATCCTAATGGCACTGCTTTTTAAGTTGCACATTTTCTTATCTGCTCAATTATTCGCTGTCTGGAACGTCTCCTCCCTAATCTTATCTTTCCAAAGCGAACAAAAAGAAGGCCAAAAAGAAAAGGAGAAGGCTCTTCGATATGACGTCACAGTTCTTGTTATTAAAAGAATATTTCGCCGTCTTCTGTACAAATTCCTACCTCAAAGAAGAGATCGCTTGGCATTCTGCTTCACTTCTCCGTGTTTAGTCCGGCCTTCAGGAGTTTTAATTAAAAAGTTCCATGAATTTTTTTTTCTTCTTGCCCTATGCCTTTCCCGCCGATCCCTTTATGATGATTAAAATATTCCTGGATACAGGTGACTCGGAATTAAACACTCCTTATGAATTCAACTGGCACTCTTTCTCCGATTAGATGCGCCTCTTTTGTTTGTTGGCGAGTGATATGGCGTGTAGCATGTTCAGCTTTTTGAAGGTTTTGTTCATTACAAAAACATTTATTCTTTTTAGTTTTTTGGAGACGAAATATATAAAGAGAAACTATTGTCATCATCCAAAAATTCGACTTTGATATTTTGATGAATCTCCCAGTGGGGTAGCAACCGGGGGGTATATATGCTCCGGGCGCCAGTTTTTTGGGGGGCACCATAAGTCAAAAGATTGCTATATTTATCCCATTTTTAAAGCAGAAAATGTCGAAGGATAGTAAAAATAGTTCTATGATCCGGTATTCATTTACGCTTGCTAAGCCACTAATGACGAATGGGGTAAAAAAAAAAAAGTCATTTTTTTCCCCTTGGTACTACTTGCCCTCTCTACGCCACTGGCATTGGTGGCAAAACATTACTTTTTGCCATTGAATATCTAAAGAGAAAAAAAAGTAAGAATATCTAAAAAGACAAAGGACAATAGATCTTTCCAATACATTCTGGTTTAGGTTCAGGCTAAAAGAGGATATTAAATATCAGACCTTAAAGTCTTTTTCCTCTACAGAAAACCTATTCCACTTTTGAATCTGCATGAATGTCTGGCCTCTGATGAAGTCATTCACCAGATTCTTACTTCTTGTCGTTGTCTACTATTATTTTTTACCCTTCCTCCTTTTTATTCCCCTTTTTTAATATTTTTATTTATTTTTTACTTTTTGCCACTTTTTAAAATCAAATACGATGAGGGGACGAAAAATATCCTGCCCCGGGTGCCTTTTACGCAAGATAAGCCACTGGTGAGGAGGTCATGACCGGGGCGCCACTCATCCTCACTACGCCTCTGGAATCTCCCAGTGGCGTAAGAGGCCGCGGTGGCCTAGTGGTAAAGTCTCGACTTCGTGGCCAGAGGGTTCCTGGTTCGAAATCCGATTACATTGAAGACCCGCCTTTATGGGACCTGTTGAACGCTAAATCATAGTAGAGGCCAACGTCCTCCCGTTGGTGTGGCGTGGAAGTTGGGAGAGGGGGTGCCAGCTCAGGTGTTGTCCTCATCATCTGGCCTAACGCCACCTTGAACCCCCGATACCTATGACTACTAGTCACCTCATCGGCTTTAAATGGGCATAAGATGGATAAAGCACGAACACCAGATCCGACGCTACCCACAACCAAACGCCCGAACCAGTTTATTGAAAAACAAAATTTACAAAACTATTTACAATTTCCATAAATGTACAGAATTAAAAATGACAAATATCAATAAAAAATGAATAACATATAACGTAAAAAGCAGTTCTATCTGTTCAAGATGTTTCACTGTATCAGTCTTATTCAAAACACAATAAAACTATTAGTTGTTGGGTCTGGAACATTTGGTTGATGACACTATGAATGTGATTTAAACAGAAATACACATTCATGAATATGTTTGATTATTAATTTAATCTTTTTCCGTGAAAGTTGGTTATTGGTTACATTCTTAAACCATTGATCTTGAAATTGTATGGCAGGAATCTTCATATGCCATGATAAAGTAGTATACATGTTCAATATTTTTAACCCCCTCCTCCCCTTTGTCACACTTCACCATATCTCCTCCCCCCGCCCTTGCTATTGTCACGCTATATTACATAAACATATACTTGCAGTTCAGAAACAAGACACTAGGTTATAGATCATATTTCAAATTTTAGTTTTAAACTTTAATTATGTGTTTTAATGACATTTGTGAGTAGGGGGTGTTCTTCTATTGGTGAAGAATTTCTGCTGCTATCATATTCTCAGAACCTACCCTGAATGCCTTTTTCGAAAAGAAAGGCATGTAAGTGAAAAAAAATCACACGATAGTTGTTTTAGCACCGATTAAAAAATTAACCTCAAATTCTGGTAATTTCAAAATAACTTCAAAATTTTATCTGCTGATTATAAATGTTTTTATTTTAGCCAAAATGTGTGATGCCACACTTCTTGTTACCCCTTCCCTCACCCTTGTCACAAACTGTCACAATTTCACGACCCCCCCCCCCCTCCAAGCGTGACATCATATGTGGACGGCCCCTAAACACGATGTGTGCCATGTTTATGGTGAATTATACGAGGAAATCTTTTTTTTTGGGGGGGGGGATAGAGGGAACCCCCTCGCTAGTATACGGGGTTCTCGAAACTGTGGACACTCATTGAAGTGTCTTGATTTTCAACTTCATTTACGCTTTTTTAGAGGCACCCGTTCTTATTAAATACATATTATTATAAACCGCTTATTTGATCACTTTTTTCATCACTGTGCCACTGTAATTTGATACTCGATTTAGAAGCAGAGATGGTATTCCTTTCCGGGGAATTGCTTTGAATTATCATAAATTTCAAGAATTAAACAAATATCTAATGGGATCGACATTATTTCCCAGCCGGCAGAATTCCGACGTTTATCTGTGTGTGCCAGTAAGTCTTTGATCCGCGTTATACAGTTAGAAAGTGATCGACTGAAAATTGTTTCCTCATTTCTATTTAATCTATCAGTTAGTTGTTGCACTTATGGTTTTGTTTGTACTAAAAGAAGCACAAATTTGCTCTAAGTATGCAAGTTCTGCAGTTTTTATACGATTTGTGTTGTGCTTGTTTGGTACTGATGTTTTCTGATGAATTGTGTTTCTTATTGTAGATCATATTTTGGAAAGAGAAGAAATGAAGAAGAAAAAAGAACCTTCCCCAACTTCAGGCTTAAGGTATGTTATCTTATTTTTGTTTCATCCAAGTGTCATGAACATATGAGACACCAACCTATACAAAGCGTTTACAGACATAAAATAGATATTATAATTGTGTGATAATTGCTTTCGTCTTCATGTCATTTTCTATTTTTAATGACTTTCATATTACTTATTTCCATTTCTGAAGTTTTTTATTTTTATTTTTTTTGTTAGTGCAACATGTTTTGCTTTAATATTTCACAGTAATTCTCATTTTACCATTTTTTTAATTTAATTTTCATTTAATTAATTTTTAAGCCATCCAAAAACTGTTGCTTTTACAGTTCCAAATCCTAAACATGATTCTTTAAAAAATACATCATTAAATTAAAAAGAAAGAAAGGTTCTCACAATTCTTAGTTAATTCAATTAATATAGGAAAATATATATTGCATAAATATCATTAATTGTGCCTACTATATTTTATTTATTTATTTTTAGTCATTATTCCAATCATTCCTGAATAAATTAAGTTTTTAAGGCATTTGTAATTCCGATAGGACTTATATTACTATCAGTACAAATACCTTGAAAACTAACCACTGCACCTCATATAGTAAAGATTATATTGGATTATATAGATTAAAGATTAATATTTAAAGCGTTTATCAGCATTAATATAAAAGCAAAATAATATTTTAAATTTAATTAATAATTTATTCAAACTTGGATAAAAAAATTTTATATTAGAACTATATGATTTCCTTAAACTTAAGTCTTAAATAAAAATTCCTTACAATCTCATTGCAGTTCAATCATATTTTCCATTTCTGATTGTCATATCATATATTTATTTTTAAAGACTTCAAAGTGTTTTATTATGCTCACAAGTGGGATTTGTAGTTGTTTATTATTTTTACGATGAAGATAACTTCATGATAAAGTCAACATACAAAATGGAAATTATAGCGGTTACAATTCAATGCCTTCTCCTTTTTATGGTAGGTGGCGCTACTAGAGTCATCCGGGGTTTTCCCATGATGCCTCTTTCTCTTCTTTCTTCTGTGTACTTGTCTTATGTTGTTGTTCTCTGTCTTGCGTCTTGTAACTTTTAATGTACTGTGTCGTGGAACTTAGCCATCTAATAAAAATGGTTCCTGAAATTGAATTAATTCTTCAACAGCGGCATTCCATTTAAACATGAGTCTCGTCCCTCTATAAAATAAATTTTCTTTAACATATTGAATGCCACGCCATTCATGTATGAATAAAGTGACCATTTATTTTTTCCCTCAAAACGGGGCATTTTTTAATTTTTAGATAAAAAACTAAACACGAAAACTGTTAGAGCTACGGGGATGAAATTTGGTATGTAGTCTTTACACATAATTTGTAGATTTCTGTCAAATTTTGGACAAAATCCGTCCACGGGAAGTCTGTCTGTCTGTATGTCCGGAGTCATGCGAACACTATAACACAAAAAATTGGAATAGCTAGATGGATAAAATTTGGTACACGGTTTTATTGTCATGAATGTAGGTCCGTATAAAATTTTGGGCCAAATCCGTCAACGGGTTGACTGTCTGTCAGTCTGTATAATCGCATACTTGTTAAGCATTCGTTTCAAAACTGATCTCTATGCACATGTGTACTTAGCAATCTCTGGTACCAAGCGGGAAGATTACGTCACTTTGTTCTTGAGACGGAGTTCGTGATAGATATGTTTTATCGCCTGTTTTCTTTTCGCTCGCTCGTATAATAGCGGATCTTGCTGGAGTGTGATGGAAAATAAATATTGCTAAGTTTTAATACATAGGCATCTCTTTTAATATGAATCTTCACTTAAATATTTCACAATGACTATAATCTGCAATGAAAAACCTTCTGATATTCGTTGCATTCTGGATTACAGTAGGTTCGATTTTTTTTATCCACGCAAGGGGAGGGGAAATGACAAATTTTTGAGCAGTATACGAGAAAGTTTAGGGGAAGCTACTCCCACTGGTTTATTTTTGTCGCATTCTTGTTTGAAATTGTTATCGTGGGTTGATCTCTTTCTGAAAACGGGTCATTTGGGCATCCCGAAGATGTGCTTGGGGGACAACGGGACTGGACACCAAAAAACGGGATGTATGGTCACATTATGTATGAATGACACTCACATTTTCGCAACGGTAAACTGGTAACACATTGATAGTCACTTCATTCATATCTGAACGAGTTTACATTACGAACATTTTTAGTTAATAATTTTAACCACTAAAATTTTTTAATTATTTAAAAAAATATTTGACCTCCTCCCAGGATATTTTACGCACCAGAATTTGACATGCAATATATTAAAACGGCCTAACGGGCGTGCTTTTAATATGAACTAAATCTCGAAAATTCTAAATTGCAAACAGAAAACTCATTCTTCAATCCTGACCACGAATGTTATCTCTCTCGATAAAAGCACAGTTTATGATTCCGACGATGATTTGTGGCCATAACGGTTCTAAAAATAAAACTCCCAAAGTTAAGGATCGAGAAAGGAAAGACTACAACTAAGTGTCGGCCCTACCCAAGAATTATTGTCCTCTTCTTTTTTTCCCGCACAAAGACACCGAACAGAACGTACCATCTTTTTCTCCCCATCGTTAATGCACGAAGGTCAAATCGATAGGAGGTGCTCCACCCAAATATTGAATGTAATTCCTGGCTCAATTCCTGCCACACATTCCCATTCCGCTCGGCGTGAACCGGGGCTATTTTGCAAGCCCGTGTTTCGAGTGCCGGAATGCCCGGCGCGTGGAATGTGTGTTTGCACTTTGCATTAGAAGTGGAGACAAGTGACCGAGTACTTACTGCTGCATTGTAACGTGCGGTTCCGGTGAAAATCCGATGACTCTCCGCTAGTGAAGTGAAATGCCACTCACTTTTGACGGGCACTGACAAGTGTACTGTTTAGATCAGGATTCTTAACCAGGGCCGTACCGAGGGGAGGGGGGGGTCAGTGGCGTAGCGATTGGGGGGCATAGATGCCCCAGTGCCAGTTTTAGGTCGGTGCCATGGAGTAGGAATAGGACCAACCAGTTTAAACCGAAAACCGTTTTTTGTTTCGGTTAACCGGTTTTTTTTTTCGGTTATTTTTTGGCCGGTTATTTTTTTTAATTCCAAAAACCGGGGGGAAACCCGGCAAAATCAGCTATCAAAAGATAGGCTCGATTTTAGGTTCGAGTTATGAAGTTTTGAATTTCATCATCTTACAAGGAGAGGGCACGACTTGGGAAATTCAATTCGTTATGAAACTTGGCAGATTAGTAGCATACGATTAAGGTGTTCACCCATTAATCTAAAAAAGTGCAATGGCCAGCCAATTCGGTGGAAATGGCCCTCAAAGTTTGGGCACAACTTATATACCAGTAACTCTTCGCAAGCAATCAGTGCTCGGATAGCTCGCTGGACTGCCATTCATTAGGTTCGCAGTTCGGTCCTGGCTGCCGTTTTTTTATTTTCATTTCTTTTAAAATTATTCCAAATTAAATTAAAAATTCAAAAAATATTTTAAATTAGAATTTTAATTATTTTTATGCAGAAAATAACTTCATTTATATGATACTTGAATTACAGATGAAATAATAATGAAAATAATATATAAACAGTAAAATAATTATAAATACATCTTTAATGGTGATAAATATTAACTATAAAAAATATCATTCTAAATTCATTGAAAGTTTTAAATTATTGGGGTTTTTATGTTCACAAATTCTTCGTTCTTATTTTATCTAGGAAATAGTAGAGAACATGTGAATATATTGAATACGCATGCAGATGGTCCAGTATTTTAATGATAGAATAAAAATAGCAGAGAGCAGCTGTTAATCTATTAAATACGTAGGCCAGATGATCCGAATTTTCAATTATTGCAAAGGGACCAATGGCTAAATGTCTTTACTCATCAGTTTAAAAATTTTTCATTTAGATTGTAATAATTTTGAAAAACTTTTTTAAAAACTGTCATCTTTCTAATGAAAGAGAGATCATTTGTAATGTGGACGAAGTTTGTATTCCTACAGATCTAAAGGACCATTTCTCTTGTGAACAATAGTCATTTATCAATTGTGCAAGGTGTCAAAATATTTTTTTGTTTCCAGTGTTTTTATGATAATTATGATTTCGGTTTTTGTATATAATTTAATGTAGAAGTATACAGTTACTAGTACAAAATGGGAGATAAAATGAAAATTAATTAATAAATGTAGAATAAACTTCTAAAATCTATGAAGGATAATGCCTAAACAAAAATGTTTTGAGGTGTGAGTCATTAGAGATAAAATTTATCACCATTAAAGATGTATTTATAATTATTTTACTGTTTATATATTATTATTTTATCTAATTCAAGTATCATATAAATAAAGTTATTTTCTGCATAAAAATAATTAAAATTTTAATTTAAAATATTTTTTTAAATTTTTAATTTAATTTGGAATAATTTTGAAAGAAATGAAAATAAAAGAACGGTAGTCCAGCGCGCATCTAAGCCTGACATCTAAGCATATTATATTATACTTATGGGGCCGTTCAAATATTATTGTGGGCACCCAAGGGGGGAGGGACTACGATTTGGTTTATTTTTGCTGACAAGGAGGGAGGGGAGCTATGAGGATTCGTAAGACAATTATAAATCACTTTATTTCCGGAAAATCTCTTGTAATCTGTACAAATAATTTAATTTAAAAATAAATATTGAAAAAAAAGTTAAATTTGGCAAAAGAAAATGAACTTGATTTTTTGTAGCTTTAAACTTGAAATTGTAAGTAAACAATTACATTTTTTTTTCCATTTAGCCGCGAGTTAGAGTTTTTTATTTGAATTAAGTCCATTTACTAAAATTAGATTATTACTGTTATACGTTTTGTAAAAAAAAAAGAACTGGGGCTAATACATGCTTAAGTAATTATAAGATGGGGTTTCGATATTCTTATTTGCTGCAAGGGGAGGGGGGGGTCAAAAAAATACAAAAACATGCTTTACGTAATATTTGAACGGCCCCTATTCTTATTTTTTTTAAATATATTTAACTAATATTTCCTACGATTTTAAAAGGATACTTAGCATATTGTTTGATGTAAAAATTAAAAAAAAAAAAAAAAAAAAAAAAAAAAATATTTTATGATAACATGTTTTCCCTTTCCTGAATAATAACGCGTAAATAAATTCGAAGTACATATTTTAACTTTTAATACAAACTAGTAATTAAAATGATTAAAATTGGTGATTTTATTTATTAATTTTCAAAGCAGTTATCGTGTATTTCATCACATGCAACATTTTTCAGTTCTTAGCTGCGGATTAAAAAAACACTGAATTAAACTATCACTTTAATTTGAAACAAAATGACTGCTGAAAATAATTAATTCTTTAGAGGATTGATTGTTAAACACTTAATTTATACTCTTTTGTCTTATTTGCATAATTATGCTTTTATATTTTTTGCTGCCTGAATAAAGCTATCTTCGTACGACTGTTTTTTTTTTAAAAAAACCTTTGACATACTATCCCAGAGCATTTATATTTTTTCTTTTTTTAAAAATTAACCAAAAGTGATTGCTAATGAATAGATTAGCAATGATTGCTAACGTTTTGTGTTTATTAATATATGTCTTTTCAAAACGGGTTTTTTTTTGTAATTTTCTTCGCTAATTTATCTGAATTAGCTACTAAATTACGTTGACATAAATTAATGAAAACTGCTTAATGGAAGTTATATTTTTTAAGTGGAATTAATGAGTGTTAATCTAGTCTGGAAACAAATTATTTCCTGAAAAGAAAATTAGTTTTAGAATAATTGGTGTTTCAAACTTACATTCATTGGGCATGAAAGTTAGATAACGAAATCATTTAGAATTTTTTCAAAATTATTTTGTGAAGTCTCTATTATAATGTGCAAAAATATATTAATATTATTTGCCTGTTTTCAATAAATATATTTGAGTCGTGTCTCTTCAAATAAAAATGAAATCATTGTTTGGATAGAAAATTATTCCTGCTTTTTTTCCTTAGAGATATGTTTTGTTTTTGTTTTGAGTTTTTAAAAAAATAGTTTGCAAAATATGAATTAAAAACTTTGTGAGATGACTCTAAACGGATTATTAAAAAAAAAATGACGATTTTTCAAACAGCCGCTGATGTTAAAGGCGTAGGACTACTTGACTCGCGCGACTCTTTTCCGATTTTCAGAAATTTTTTTGTAACTTCTGTTGTTACCCTTTCTCTCTAAAATAAGACGTTAGTAATTTTTTTAACATATGTAGTTACCGAGATATAGAGGATCTCCGATATCAAGTTTTGTAGCATTTTGGCGTGTGAATCAAATTCCTTCCTTAGACCCCAATGAGAGGAACGCTGTCCTACGTTAAAATTTGTTTAGATTTAATTCCTCTTTGTCGAATAAATAACACGAAAAAAAATAGCCATAACCTTTCAGAGATTTCACCACACATAAAGTCACAAAATCGTAACTTGGCTTATGAATATTTGATTTTTTTAAAATCTATACCATTTACTCAAAATTCGCTATTTGAATATTACTCATAACTCAAATTTACAATTTTTGAGAATGTTTAACTTAATAATGATTTTTGAAAGAAAAAACGTAAAGTTTTCGACACTTAGCTTTAGGGATGGCGGTTTTGCGAAAATACCGGTTTTCTGTTATTCAGGTTTTTTTCACCCACGATTTAACCTGGCGGTTATAACCTCTCAAAATTACCGGTTTTTGAAATAACCGGTTTTCGGTTTGTTTGTTTTTTTATGAAAAAACAAACGCCGTTTGTAGACAATTTTTTTTTATTAATATTGTTTTTACAGTAAATCAATCCATTGGCCAATATTTATCTGTTCATAAAGACTTTCAGTAATCCGCCAACCAACAGACCCCTCGAGGAAGCGTCTGTCGTTGACTGGCCTAATATGATGAAATTCAAAGCTTCATAACTTGATACATTTTAGTCTAATATTACCTAAAATCGAGCCTATCTTCCGATCCGGTTTATTTACCCGGTTATTGGATTTTAAAAAAATAACAGGTTATAACCAAGAAAAAAAAAAAAAACGGTTTTCAGTTAAAACCGGTAGGTTTTTCCCATCCCTACTTGGCGTCAAAGAAAAGGCAAAACTCTTTTGAACCCCATGCAGTCCAAGCAATTTGTATGACGGTTCGACGAAACATGAAACTCGCTAAAATATTTAAAAAAAAAAAAAAAAAGACTTTGCATACGACTATAATTCGATTTTGAACCTGTTTCCTTCCCAAACAATTTATCTCTAGTCTTTAACATTTAGTTTATTGATTGATTTGCTAGATGAAAGATGTTTATTGAAGCTTTATAAGGCGTTGTATCGAGGATTATTTTCGTCTTTTCGAACCAAAGTCTGATGATGAGGTCGATATCTGACATGGTATCCCTCTGTAGTTCCACTTAACATCCACACATCTGGGTTCGGTCAGAAAACTTGACCGATGGATACCGGTTCCGTATAAGTGCATACATGCCGACTGCTACGGATTCTTCGTAGTTACTAGGGATTTTATTTAAAATTTCCCCAAACTACGGATAATATTAAAATTTCTACGGAAGCAGGGGCCGCCCCCGCCCTTGCACTCAGTCGTTTTAATTGTATTCCTTGGCGACATGACGATCCATATATATGTACGATCAGGCTTTAAAGGTGAAGTGTAATCCATTTTGGTAAAGGAAAAGACAGCAGTTGTTCAATCTTCATTTATTCAGTCGTAGCAGATAATTCAGGTTATCTTTTATAAATAAAAGGATCATAATGTACTTAGATCCATGACCAGGATTAAAGAGTTAACGCGCGAAGCTGCGCGTTGTTGTTGTTCGTTTACATGTTGGAGTCGAAAAAGGCAGATACGAATGCGCAGAAAGTTTAATTACCCAGAGAAGGGAATTTCCCCGGAAAGACTCGTGACTCGAAATGAAAATCGTAGTGTGCTTATTACGATGGAAGTAGAAGTAATTAAAAATGATGGGTCGTTAAAAATGGTTTAAGAAAGTTAAAAACTTAAAATATTACATATACATATATATATATATATATTCTACATTTCGGGTTTTTGAAAAATTTCATCGAATTATTTCTAATTCTTCTAATAATAGTGATTTATATATATTTCGCGTATTATTTTTCCAGATAAGATATTTTTTTAAAGAATAGAAATATATGGTTACTTAAAATCTGATGAAATATATAAGTTATCATAAATTCAAAATTTTGACACAAGTCTGTTTCGTGTGTGTGCGCGCGCGCTCTTCTGCCACCCTTCTGCTACGGACAGCCACTTTTCCAATGTTGGCATATATGTAAGTGGCCAATATTTGGCCACTTATTGACTGGAATTGATCTCGAACCCATAATCTTTGAACCTGAAGACCCGACAAAACATCAGTATGCCGCCAAGCAACTTAACTATCACACGCTGTTTTCAACTCGGCAATGGAAACATTGTGTCAGTCTGACTTAGTGACTTATGGAGAGCTCTATTAATTGGTAACGCAGGGTTGCTCGGTATCCAAACAGTATGGTTTGAATGAAAATACGAGAAGTTTGGAAAAAGATAATTAAGCACCGGAAACATCTTTACTTTTTGCGCGTATTTGAATAATAACGGAGAAAAAAAATAGGTAAAAAACGCCCGGATTTAGCTCTTAAAATTAGATAAATAAAAGTCTAATTCGAATTTTTTTAAAAAACATTTTCGGCGTTAATTCCGTCTTGTGAACAATATAAAGAACAAACAAACAAAAAAAAAACCCCAAAATACATACTCATAAAAAAAATTGCTCTTTTACATATATAGATTTTTCACATTGCCACTGCCAGGTTAAAACAACGTTTTCTTTTCTTTTGTTTTCTTTAAAATCATTTAAATTTTCTTTTGTTATTATTAATGTATTAGTTGTATAATTTCCTTTTTTAACCGCTTAAGAACCCAATTATTTTGAATTGTCTCCCAAACCTATGGTACGTAGAACGAGTTAACTCGGGTTATGTCCTTAAGCCGTTAATAAGGTGTATCCTGAAAAATGATCGAGTTTCATACATGATATTTTACTCATGTATGAAAAGTGTTCCCTCTTTATTTCTGTATTATGCGACATTTTTAGTTAATCGATATCTGCAATACCCGTTTATAATTGAGGCTCTACCGTAGGTAATTTTCTTTTAACGTAAGTTGTTTTTACATCACTTCTGTTGATTTTTAATGGCTTATAATTGTTAACTTTGCTTATAATAGCATTGAATATCTAAAGAGACAAAAAGGTAAGAATAAAATCTTTTGTTAGTGTTTCCCTCACTAGATGGAGATACGTGCACGCATCTATTTGCCTTGTTTGCATTGTAACACACGTTTGTTAAAGCGTCACTCCTTATTTCCAAATATGCTATAAGAGGTAAGATTTTAATCCCTTCTTTTTACACTTTGTTCTGGAGATTGTCTTTAATTTCTTCTTTGTGGATAAATGTTTTTCTTTCCAATACATTCCGGTTTAGGTTCAGGCCAAAAGAGGATATTAAATTCAGACCTTAAAGTCTTTTTCCTCTACAGAAAACCTATTCCACTTTTGAATCTGCATGAATGTCTGGCCTCTGATGAAGTCATTCACCAGATTCTTACTTCTTGTTGTTGTCTACTATTATTCTTACCCTTCCACGTTTTTATTCCCCTTTTTTAATATTTTTATTTATCTTACAATAGCATGCTTCCTAGAGAAGTGCACCACTTTTATGTCGTTGTCTATTCCCGGTGAGTTATAGCGGAGGAAATTAAGCAAGAACACATCAATAAACAGGCCGAAAGAGAAACGTTTTCGTACTCAGATAAACCCAGAGATCTAATATTTGTTTCTCTGATTCTGGCCTGGGCGAGTATTCCGCCAGCAGTAAGTGAAAAAGGAAGAAGAGAGAGACAAAAGCAAAGAAAGGTAGAGAGTGCGGATAAACGG
>BGPR01037598.1:0-15074 GCA_013235015.1 Araneus ventricosus | reverse complement strand
TATCAAGAGAATACGCTTTTAAAAAGCTACTTTAACTTTCAGTAGGCAAAATTTCTTAATTCCAAAACCATATATGAAATTTCCTGCTTTTCAAACAAATTAAATAACCAGCGTATATGACATTTACTACTAGCTTTACTAACAGAAAGTTAAGCGAATGTTGATAAGACAGTTCTGCTGACGAAAAAAAACCAGAGCTCCACATACTTAAAAAAAATCTTCCAAAAATGAATATCTTCTTCAAAAAAATATAGCCTTCTATTAAGAGGAAGCAAATAATCAGTCAACGGGATGTGTTTCTGACGACGCAAAACAAACCGAAACCAAAACACATAAGCAGCCAATGAGAGTGCCACTTTGTGTGGGAATGAGGAAAAATAAGAATAAATTAAAAAGAGCATCTTATTCTAGTTCGGTATTCTCCGTACAAGCAGGGCTGCTCGACCTTGCAGCCCATAGCTCTTCAAAGTTAAAGGGAGAAAGGGTTGCTTTTTCTCTTCTGATTTTCTGCGCAGTGAAAGAATATTTTTTTTGGGGGGCAGAGTACTTTGCAGCTCAGACCTGCTTCTCTCTTATGTGTTGATTCATTTACTGTCTTCTTTTCATTTTTTTTATTTTTTCTGAATTTTCATAAATCATGGAACTCTGAGAGTGAAAAAGTAAGAGAATAAGATTAAGATCGAAAATACAAGTTAAAACCAGTGGGAGTGGTCTCCCCTAAACTTTCTCGTATACTTTCTAAGTGGAGATTCGTAGTGGAGATACTTTCTCTTTGTATATTTCGTATACGAGAAAGTAAAACAAAAAAAAAAAAAACTGAAATCAAATATCTGTTGCCACGTTTCAAAAAAATATTACTTTGAAGCAGGCGCGATAAAATAGGCAATGCAATGAATACTAAAGCGAAAATTCTGCTTTGGAATTGAATTCCCAAGAAAACAATTTATACTACCACAACCGTAACAATTGCAAAAGCGCGTGAATAAAAGATTTGCTGAAATAATGAGATCGGTTTGATTTACAACAATAAAAAAATTGTTAACAATTGATGCTTGAAAACATTATTTATTGTTGTAAATAAAATTTACAACAATAACAGATTGCTACCAATACGCATGCGCAGGAGAATCGGATTAAAAGAAATTGAATATGCAATCTGAACGCGTCTTTGTGACGGATTTGGCCAAACTTTTATACGGGCCTACATTCATGACGATAAAACTGTGTACCAAATTTTATTCATTTAGCTATTAAAGTTTTTGAGTTATAGCGTTCACATGACCGCGGACATACAAATAGACAGACTTCCTGTTGACGGATTTTCTCCAAAATTTGATAGAAACCTACAAATTATATTTAAAGAAAACATACCAAATTTCATCCCCGTAGCTCTAATAGTTTTCGAGTTATCGTGTTCACAGACAGACAGACATAATTCCCAAATTGTGTTTTTCGGACTCAGGGAGGTCTAAAACGTGGAGATCCGTCAAAATCTCGAGTTCGAATTTTTTGACGATTACAATACTTTCTCTTTGTATACGAGAAAGTAAAAATAATTTCAGAGGGTGCTGCAGCTCTGTAGACCTAATGGACGAGCCGCCACTGATTACACCATTTTAAAGTTTATCCCACCTTTTTCGATACACAGAAAATGCATTTTGATTCAACTGTAGCTTAATTGGTCAGTCAGGTCAGTTACAGTTCAATATAGTCGAAATGATCATTACTTCCCTTTTCCGACCGGATCTCTTAACCGGACAGTCCCAAATAGCCGTCGTATTTCTTTAAAACCAGACGTAAATATAGCTACACTCAGACAATCAAAAACCACCTTTCCGGTTCAAGTGAAGATATTAATTCTGAATCCTTATGATTTCTTTGTTTGGAAAAATATTTACAAATTTCGCAAATTTAGTCTACAAATACAAGCAAAATTTCATTTATCTGATTTGAATATTTTTTTATTACTTCAGAAAATTTATCGTTTCTATACCACATTTATTGTTTTTATGCCAATGTGTTTCTTAAAATTTAAATTCTTTGTTAAGTTGCAGTGCATTAATGGTTATTTTAGTTTAATGACTTCTTTTTCTTTCTTCTTATTTAGGGTTGTTTACCCTTTCTGGTTTTTCAACAATTAGGCTTCGTAGAAGGTTAGCGCTGTAGAAACTTGATATAACACGAATAGCAAGTTCAAATTCTTGCTGACCACTTTAATTGTTGGAATTCCAAAATTTGGATTGCCTCTTTCAAGTATTATTGGATTTAATTATATGTACAATTTTTAAATATTTTAAGTCTCAATGTGATTATATTTATATGATCAAGTACATGAGCTTTTTTAAAATTTATTCTATTAAAAATTTCATCTTTCTATTAATGGAATCTAAACTATTTCCAATAATCTTGTGCAAAACCACGACAAGCTCAGAAATTTCAATAACTTCAACTTTTTTCGCCCCAAACGAAAAATTAAACTCTTTTCGTTCTTTAGGTTCAGAAAACATGTTTTCTTCTTCCTTATATTACTTGTGTTTAAGTTAGCAAGTAAAATAATTACTTAATTTTATTTTCCGTCACAAGATAATAATTTATTTTAAAGTAATTTTTCGTAAGATGAATTTATTACTTATGTAAAAAATATCTTAGCTTCCAAATACATTATTATTTTCACAGATAATTTATTCAAAAATAATATAGCCATCCATTTTTGAATTCATGTTTGAGAAAGAATTAATTAAATAAAATTAAAGTAGTTTATTTTTTAATTATTTCAGGAGATTTATTATGCTTGTGTACCGTATTTTTATGATTGAAGCATATGTAAGGATTTTTAATAATCACCTTTTTGAATAAATAATAACTATTCATTGACTCATAAAAAATTGAACAAGGAATTTTAATTAGAATAGTCTTTGTATGGTTAATGAGTTTTGAATTTCATTAAAGAATAAGCGAGTTGATGGATGGTAACTCGCAATTTTAATCACTTTCAGTTGCGATATTTACAATGATATAAAAAATTAATGTGAAAGAAAGCAAAAATAAGTTTTGATTAATTTTATGTTTAAATAATTGTCTTTCATTACAGCAATATGTAATGTTTCATTAGATCTCAAAATCAACAAATGAAATTTAAAATTTTTAAAAAATGTTTCCAGACAAGAACGAAATTGTTTGTTTGGAACAAAATAAATTGTTAAAAATAATCCCCGTCGGGCAAGCCAGAAGGAAAAGGTGGATTCCTAACGTTAATGTTACAAAAGTAATGAAATATTACATATTGATCAATACATACGTAGCCAATGACTTTATTGTTTCCACACATTGCAATATTTACGTCATGATTCTGTTTCCATGACATTTAATTTTTAACTGTATCAAGGTTTTTTCATTCTATTCAAAAGGTTATGCTAGATTTATTGGTCAGTACATTGCTCAAATTTTTTAATATCTCAACACATAATCATTTTGTCTAAAATATTCTTATGCGCAAAATTCTTTTATCGCCTGACCGTCTTGGTATTTAAAAATCAGAAAGTAAATTGAAACAAGAGATTTTTTTAATGAAAATATCAAATAAACTTGACGATTTTTAATAAGATATTATTTTTCAGAAAATCTATTTATCGTCTGTAATATATGTAAATTAAACCATTCAATTAAGCCAAACGATTTATAAAAATTAAAATGAAAATATCAATTAAACCAAAAGATTTTTTCATGTGAAATGCTTGTAAATAAAAATATCGATTGAACCAAACGATTTTTAAAAACCTTCGAATGCTCATTTTCTTCATATGTTATTAATATTTTTTTAAAGAATGGAATAAAATTTAATTAAACATTGTGACGTTATTGCTTTAAATTAGCACTCGACGGAGTTCCAATATAAAATCTTTTTATCGCCTGCCTTTTTATTTTTAATAAAAATGAAAAAATCTATTTCTGGAGGAAATTTTAAAATCTCCAAGCTCTCAAAAAATTACTGTCACAAACGGTATTTTATAAACTGTGAAGAGCTAATTTTTATCATAAATTAGTAATAATTTTAAAGAATGAAAAGAAATTTAATTAAACATTGCGAGTGGCAAAATACATGCGTGTGTTTAAAACAGAACACATTAACATAATTCTAGTCGAATGCTAAAAGAATATTTTAAAAGTAGACGATTAACAATTTATATTGACCAACTATTGATTTTATTTATTTCCATGATTTAAATTAATGAACAATTAACTATTTAATTTAAGTGTTTCGAAATATACAATAAAAATGTTCTTTTACTTTATTAATCGTTAACAAAAAGTACCTATATAACAAATGATTAATAATGTATAGAGAAAATTAGCTATCGGCTGTATTTAAAAATTGTCTGGTTCAATTGCTATTCTCATTTTAATTTAAAAAGTTTCAGATCAGAAAAGAGGAATTTGTGTATTATAATTTTTATACAATAGTGGTTTTTACATTAAAAATATTAGACATGAAAACATTTTAATCCAGAGCAAAGCCGGTTATATCAGCTTGTTAATCGTATAAAAAGTGGAAGTGAATGCGGGTAATGATGTGAGCTTTTCAACAAGGTGTCAGATACGTAGGTTAAAACGCATTCTAGGGTAGGGTGAATCAATTTTCAGATCATAACTTCTAAGCAATTCTAGTTGCCAAAAAACTTACAGTATAGAAGTAGTTTGTTATGATAAGGTGATTATTCCCCTAATTGAAATTTTCTTTCTATCTTCAATCGTAACGGAGCTATGGGGAAGTGATAAATTGGTGGGGGAGTGAATATCGCTTTTCAGCTCATAACTTCTTAGAAATTCTAGCTGTCAAAAACTTTCAGTGTAGAAGATGTTCGTTATGATAAGGTATAAGGAATGATTCGTCTATCTGAATTTTTTCTTCTATCTTCAGTCGTAACAGAGCACTGAGGAACCGCCCCGTGGGGGGGGGGATTATAAATGTCTTTTTAGCAATTTTAGCTATCAAAAAAGTTTCAATACAAAGGTTGCTTGTTATGAAGAGGTAATAATTCGCCTAATTTTAATTTTTTTTCTATATTCAATCGTAAGGGAATTATTTGAAAATGAAGTTTTCACCACCCACACACCATTTCCACCTCATTTGAGCTGGATAGCCCATCTATGAATTCGGCCGAGATTTTAATTGTCCTTACAACTTCTCCCTCGTCGGATAAAATCTAATCAAAATTACTCTACCTTTCGTGTTCAGAAGATAACATGGGCAAAAATGTTATACATACACATTTCTACTAATAATAATAAGGAAAAAAACATTTCGCCCTCTATTCTCATAAGGATTAGAGCTGCAAGAATGAAAGCGGGTGGGAAAGATTGCAAATGACCAGAGCTTTCCAACAAGGGGTAACATGCATAGGTTGAAAGGTATTTTAACTTAAGGGGAAAGGAGGGAAAATCACTTTTCTGCTCATAACTTCTAAGCAATTGCAGCTATCGAATATGTTTAATGCAAAGATAGTTTTTTTATAAGGCGACAATTCGCCGAATTTGAATTTTCTTTCAATTTTCAATTGTAAAAGAATTATGGGAAAATGAAAATTTCCACCACCCGCCATTTCCACCCGTTTCGAGCTGGATATCCCACCTACGAACTCGACCGAGATTCTCACTATCCTTACAACATATCCCAAGCCGGTTAAAATCTAAACGTAATTACTCTAGTATTCCTGTTCACAAGATAACATGGGCAAACGCATTATACTTATACATCTACAACTAATAATAAGGAAAAGAACATTTTGCCCTCCATTTTCATAAGGATTAGAGCTGCAAGAATGGAAGCGGGTGGGAAAGACTGCAATTGAAGAGAGCTTTCCCACAAGGGGTAACATGCATAGGTTGAAAGGCACTTTAAGTTGGGGGGACGGGAGGGGAGGGGAGGGAAAATCACTTTTCAGTTCATAACTTCTAAGCAATTGTAGCTATCGAAAAAGTTTAAATGCAAAAATTTTTCGTTATGATAAGGCAATAATTCGCCTAATTTGATTTTTCTATCAATTTTCCATTGCAGAGGAATTATGGAAAAATGAAAATTTCCAAACCTCACCATTTTCACCCCTTTTGAGCTGGATAGCCCATCTACGAACTCGACCGAGATTTTCTCTATCCTTACAACATATTCCAAGCAGGTTAACGTCAAATCAAAATTACTCGTGGTACTTACAAGATAACATGGGAAAAAGCGTTATATATATATATGTATATACAATCATAAACAAATACAATAACCAATCAAGAAATTAATACATTAATCGAAGAAATACTATTTTAAATGAAGTAAACGTTAGGAAACGGATACTATATGGTTAACATAAATTCTGAAAAAGATTTAAATATGAAAAAAAACTGAATCCCGCTACTGTATTTTTTGTCCATTCGTGGACTTTTGGGTGAGTTTTGACACCTTTTTCTTCATTTTTGCTTCACATTATTGGTCTTGAAATTTGGTTTCATTTATTTTATTTCAATTAGACATGACCTTTCCACTTGATATTTCTTTGTTCGGTGTTCCGGGGAAACAAACTCTTTTTAGCATTATTGCCAGAATTTGTGTTTAGAAAACACCGATAATATGTATACGCTCGTTCGGGATTTCCCTTGATGATGACGCATCTCGGACGTTAGCGTTATGTTCCATTTTGTGGTTTTGGTTTTTCTTTTCCGACGTGGTTTTGATGTTTTATTGTTTTATTTGTTAATATATATATATATATATATATATATACATATAAACTTTTTAACGAAGGGTGGTTTTGGGTTCTAGGGTTCATGATCATGTCATGAGAACCATTGCAATAGGTAGAGTTCCTGTAAGGAATCTACCTAAAAGCTGGAAAAAGTGATGAAACGGCGTTTTAAAAAATGAAGAATCTCATAAATAAAATCTCGTGATTTTGACGAATTTCCGCATTTTTTATGTTCCTGATCCGGAAAAATAATCATTTTTGAATTAGTCCCTATGAGTGTATATTATCAATGTCCGTGAATACGAGATCTCAGAAGTAAACCGATTTAGATTGAAAATTTTTCATGTGCTGCTCACCTGTTTTTTTTTCTTTTTTATGTTGAAAGCATTTCTTTATGTTATGTTAGCATTCGTTTGGATTCTTTTCTTTTCTCTTCTCAAAGTAATTGTTTTCATCACTCTTCTGTGGACGAGTTTTCTGCTTTGTTTTATTGGGCCAATGCAAAAATTCCGCCATAACCACCGACTTCCTCTTATAATGCTATATCAATGGAATTCTTCAAAATTTCAACACTCTGTTTGAAGATGTTGATTAATGTTTAAAGTAGAGTTTTTTAAAGTTATTGCTTAAGCATACTTTGATTAATTTGATGCTCCTGTTGATGTAGTTCTCAATGTTTTCGTAAGATAAGAGCCTAATTTTGTGGAAAGGATGCCATAATTGTTCGTTATCGCTCTTTTTGGCGGTTAAATTTTTAGCCAAATGATTTGGATAATTACAATTCCATTTGGGATTTAGCCGGTTTAAATAAAACGCATTAAAAGGACTCAAAGAATGTAGAATTCAACGCTTTGTGTACGAAAGAAAGAAATGATACGCACTTCGCGCTTAATACAGTATTAACATGTATTTGGCGATTGCTTAAATCAGAGGGCTGCTGTTAAATGATTTGTGAATTCCAAATAAATAAAGCACAAAACTCGTCCATATACCCATTTCGAGAATGTAAAAATGTTATGTTTCTTAAAAGTTTTCTTAATTGCGTAATTGCTTATTTTAATCGTGTAATAGAACAAAGCGCGATATGTTTTAGTTTTGTTCTACGATAAGGTAACATTCCTCTGCCATTGATATACATTGTTGTGTTCTGTGAAATAAATTAATTAATGCCTTTTCTATAGTTTCTTCATTGTGTTATCTTTTAATTCGGCAAGCAACATCATGTAATGTACTTATGCGATAGGATGAAATAATTCTGGAGTTAGGTAACTCTTCACCCAGCCACTTAGTGGTGACCCGGACGTGATTCCGCTGGACGGTGCGCAGCGTCCCGACGGACGAACACATGAGACGAGTTGACGAGCGCTTTGTGAACAAAAATTTGGGTCGAAGAGTGGGAGGAGGAAGATATAAGTCTCAAGTCTCTGAAGCGTTGTCGTAATAGGTCTAGAATCTCTGATGGTTCAGTTTTCACATTATTTGCCTGCAAAATCTGACGGGAAAATCGCAAGTTAGATCCATATACAGGCCACATGGGGCATAAACGCATTAATATTTTGTCCCCACAATGCCCTCTAAGAATGGTGACAGGGGCATCTATACCCTATTTCCCCGATACTACGCCAGTTCTAAATAATAATAAATAAATAAATATAGCTAGTACTTAAGTGTGAATCACCACGGTTTGTCATAAGCAATGACTACCAGAATATTTATGTACAGTAAAACCCCAGTTAACCGAACTCGGGTTAACCGAATACCTGGTTATCCGAAATGACTTCTGAAAACGTAAATCCAAAAAACTCGAACTGTACTACACTGGAATAACTGGGGAGGCGAGAGCGCTGGACTAAAGAGGGGCATTCACTGCTGCCCAATTCCAAGATTTTTGGAACAAGGGCCAATGTCAATGTTGAGACCCAATGAAAATTGGCTCAAATAGATTGGATGTTTGCAATTCCGAATAGTTTGATGTCTGATTGGAATGGGCGGATGGCCTTCTGGTTAACCTGGAGTTTAGGTTGCGTGCTCATTTCGTTTCCCTTAAGCTCGCCAATTGTTTGTCGCCAACAGAGAGATAGAGTGCCAGAACATTTGTTTTGGATGCGAGTAGAAAATTTTTTCGGCGTCTTTTGAGCATGCGCCGACAGTGATTTGTTTGCCGGTTTAAGACACATGCCCTTAATTTCGCCTCTTTTCCATTGGTCCATTGTCTGCTCTCTTCGATTTGATTGGTCGGCGTAAGAATTTGAATAATACTTCGTTTGGAATTCTTGATCATTTACCAAATGATTTTTTAAAATAACCGTCCGCTTCTTTTCTGAAGATTTTCGTTCATTTAATTTGCTGATTCTTTTTCGTTGTGTGGCTGATTATGGCTTCCAAATACCGCACAAGGAATGATTTTTTGTGGAAACAATGGTTCCCTTTTTACGTTTTATTGTCTTCAGACGTCGTGCTTTTCCTGTGTTCGTGCTTTCCCTGTGTGTTTCGTTCCTCAATGAAAAAGCGAAGCTACGAGGGGCCCGGTTTGCTGAAAGCTAAGCCGCCGATGTTTCTTTCAAGTTGAAAAAATTTTCCCGGCGCAAACTTCCAATGCCGAAGGCATTGCGTGCTCAAACTCTCATTTTGAGATGCTGTAGGCATCGAATGCGCAGAAGACCTATAAAAATCTCACTGCTCATCATAAACAGTGTTTGGCGATGGGAAATAAAATAGCGCCAAAGAAAATTGGCGAGAAAATAGTACGCACCCTAAACTCCAGGTTTACCGGCCTATTGAGACCCCATAGTGAGGGTAGCGAGAAAATAAAGCTTCTGCCTAGATTGGGACCCCGAGACGAGGTCAGTAAAATCTCAGATTCCCCGTTTGGGGAAGGAGGATTATGTGTGGAAATAATTCTGCGACTTGGTACATTCTCTGAAACAATGTGCCTCAAAATAAACTTTGGAACATTCGTGAATAACTTACCTAAAATTTTGGACTATATTGAGTGTCATACAACCTAGTTCTTGGGACAAATGGCTTAGCCTAGCCTTTTCGTGAATGCTCAACTTAAGGCAAGAGAATAGGTGAACGTCCGACCTAAAAATGCAATTTTAACTTTAGTAAAGAACATAAATGTTGCCTACAAAGAGACTTTGGAATTCGTTTTACACTCAAAACATTTTAGAATTACATACTGTAATTGGATACAAAATATAAATAGATGTTCATGGCTTAACCGTAAAAATCATTATCAGAAATGTCCCCTCCACCCTTTAATTCTGCTAACCGGGTTGTACTGTACTTATTTGGAGCGTCATAATACCCTTTAAGAAAGCAAGAACAGCAAACATTTCATCATATGGTATTTTTTCATGATTATGATATATTATGTAATATTTTCTGACTAATAAATGTATCAATATATGCAGGATTTCTTCCTATCATCACCAGATGGCGCAGCGATGCCCATGCTGTAACGCTACTCGATATCACTGAGGGCAAGAGGTCAGTCAGAGAGAGATAGGCAAGCTCTCGAGTAGAAGAATTAACTTTAGTGAAAAACATAAGTGTTAAAAAGTGTCCGGCAACTGACCGCACGTAGGTGGTCAACCACAGCATGTACGCAGAAGTACGAGCGCCCTTATAAAGACTCTCCGACACTGGATACGATTTATGTATTTATAGTTAAACTATCACCTGTAAATATAGCATCATCATCTTCATACAGGGTTCCCACTTATATCCGTTACACCCCCTTAACTTCTAAACGGTGACAGCTTAGGCCATAAAGTTGGTGTCTAGGTATTCTAAAAAGGGTATGCGCTACTCGATGAGACATCTTACAACGCCATCTGTCGGCAAATTTTGAAATTAGCTGTCCTATCTCGAAAACGGTACACGATACGGGGAAAAGGTCTATTACAAAATTGTAGAGCGTCTTCGATTTAGTACAAAAGATACCTTGTACACATTAATACGAAGAAATTCACGTTTAAAGTACACATTTGTTTGTTCTCGATTTCCGAAACTGTGACGTCTCTAAGCGGGTTAAAACAAAAAAACAATTAGTTATCACAATGTTTCTTTATTTCCGCTTTTCAATGTGCTCTCCGTCATCTACAATGCAGATTTGTGTCCTTGTTCAAATTTCACTTTGCACACGTTTTAGCATATAATTGGTGCGCAAGCACAAGCAACAGAAATACATGCTGCAATGTTGGCGGAAAGGTCCATACACCTGCTGTTTGAGTTATTTCCACAAGAAAAAGTATAATGGGGTCATTTTTAGCCCGAAAAATAACATTTTCTCATTTCATTCGTGTCATATGACGTCAAAATATCCGAAAATACGAGCAAACAAATGCGTATATTACAGGTTTGTTTTTAGCATTATTGCACGACTTCGAATTTCGTCTACAATTTTGTTATTGGCTTTTTTCCCGTATCTTGTACCGTTTTCGAGATAGGACCGCTAATTCCAAAATTTGCCGATAGATGGCGTTGTAAGTTGTCTCATCGAGAAGCGCATAGCCTTTCTACCATGCCTAGACACCATCGTTATGGCCTAAGCTGTCACCGTTTAGAAGTTAAGGGGAGTGTAACGGATTTAAGTGAGAACCCTGTACATCAGCATAGTGCAAATAAATGGATATGCTACTTCAAGTGGGGTGATTGGACTTATTTCAAACCCATCACACCCACATATATCTCAACGAATCTTCAAAGCTTTTATATTTTCAAGCCAGGAGAAGAAGAATTTTCTTCATTTATATCAGCAATTTTTTTTAGTAAACGAGAAAGTCGAAGGGAAAACTCTCCCGATGGTTTAAATTTAATTTTTGCTGAAATTTACCACTTTATGGTTGTGTCTGTTATCTTCAAGGACACGCCCGATTTTTTATATTTTTTTGTAAACAACATAATAAAAAAGCTTAAAACGCAAATAAATCCCCATAATCCTTTAGAAAGGATGATTATTTATTTGAAGAAAAGCACGCTACCGAGAAAACTCCATTTACAGAGTGCTATAAACAGCAAATACACAAAAAACAAAAGCCACGAGTAAATAAAAAAGGCGATAGAAAATAAAAAAGTTGAACACAGAGAATGCACAAAATCATATAAATTTTGAAAACGCATGTAAAATTAAAAACGAAAACACATAATCACAAAAACATTAAAACACACTATGATTCTAAAAGTCGTATTTTTTTAAAAAATTAAAAGACCATTTCCAAAAGGCAAGGGTTAAAAAGTCAAAACACGCAAGCACCGAATCCTCTAAAAACACACCAGGAGTTTAAAAGTTTAAAGACGTAAATACTCACTTGAGATAAAAATAAATTGCAACACTTCAGATAAAAATAAATTGTTAGAATAAGTAGCTTTTAACTTATATGTGTAATCAAAATAAACGTTATGAAAGCAAGAGTCAACAAATTATTTTTCAAAACACGAATATGATCTGTATCAAATTTCGAACGAAATTAGTAGAATTGAGGTGTTACACAAAATTCATTCTCGATTATCGATTACCTCCATTTTCCTACGAAACTTAACACAAAATGTGCCATGTTGCATACGTATGCGAGAGAGTCGAAGAGAAACACTCCCTCTGGTTTAAATTTATCTTGTGTTTGAGTTTACCCTTTTATGCTTGTTTCTATTATTTTAAAGGGTACGTCCGGAGTGTTTTAAACAACATAATGGAACAAGTTTATTATGTAGCGAAATCACAGTAGTCTGTTTATTAGAATCGCGTCAGCCGCTAACTTATATGGATAATCAAAATAGACGTTTTAAAAGCAAGAATAACGAATTTTCTTCATATCATGAATATCATTCTCATGAATAACATCACTGTATTACTTTCTAACTAACGTTATATTTCGAGGAAATCTTCAAAGCTTTTATCTTCCCCAGAGTGGAAAAAGAGGACTTCCGCCATTTATAGATATTCATTCCGCCAAATAATAAGTAAGCATCATTTTTAGTGCTGACTCAATAACTTCTTCCACACGCACTCACTCGCCCTCAAGAAATTCCTGGCATCTGTAATAATCAAGTCATCCAGTGCTGTGAGGCTAAATGCACGCCATTTCCTACTTTTCCAATATTTCCTCATTATCCAAAAGCACGTCTGTCATTACGGCATTCCGCGAAAAAGAAGGGATCCATTACTTCAGGCGGAACGTAACTGGAGGAATCCTTCGATCACTCTTGGATATGATGAAGCAATCACGAATGCTTTCCCACACTGGATTTCTCACCGGTTGAGTCATGCACTGTTTAGCATTACAAGTAAGGAAGTGTTTCTATATATATTAATCTATACTTATTAAAGACAGTGTTTTTGTGTGCGTGTGTGCGCGATATCCAGACGAATCTTTCGCACTTACAGCAGTGAAATTTGGCACACAGGTAGTCGTAATTGTAACTCAATGCACCTCGAATCCGGAATTTTAAAATTTATTCTAGAAAATTTTTTATTTAGTGTTTTGTGTTCTTTAGGATCATTTTTGGCTCGTTTACGGCTGTAGTATCTTTTCTAAGGATCGCTCAAAAGCAATCAATGCGCCATCGGATAGAACAAACAATTTTCGTTCTAATGAAGTTTGTTTTGAGCTTCAAACGTAAGTTGCTGAATTTTGAGACATCTTTAAAAAATAGTCAGTTTTGCCATCGAAATTTAATTTTTGTTCTTAAATTTGTGCACCCGACGTTCTAATAACACTATTATTTTCAGCTTATAGCTGGTACGGTTCTGTCGGATTTAAAACAAGAACGGTTAAAATAGCTTTTTCTGTTTTTTTAAAATAAATTCTTTCCTAGTCAGTTGAAAGATATTTTTCTCTAGCGAGCATACTCACGCGGAAGATTCTCCGGATCTTTCCCAACATGTATTGTTGCAATTTCATTGGCTGACTGTGAAGAGTACGGCATAACTTTCAACTGAATGACTTCGATTATTATTTTCGGTAGTGTCTTAACGTGTTCATGTCTCGCATATTTTACCTCCTGTATAATAATCATTTTCACGTTGCAATTTTTTAATCTTGTTTCGGATTAATGTACTCTGTATTGTTTGCATACAGTTGAACAGTATTGTGGATTCAAAACTCCCTTTCCCGGGGTTTGCTCGTACTCTGTTTTTGCTATAATTTGCAATGAGTTTGCACGGAAAGTTTGTGGCAAGCTTGCTGCAAGTTCGTTGAATGGTCACTTCGAAGCTTTTGTTAACTTGTTTCAAATTTGCTGCAAGCTTGCACTCTTGTCATGACAAATTTGTTGTTGCAAACCTGCTGCAAACTAAAATTGCTATCTGGGACATCTTTATTTTTCCAGTTGCGTCATTTTCTTACTACTTTCTGAATTGAAAGGATACTTTTAATTGAAGTTTAAATAATATAATTTTCTGATATCAGAAAACACAACTAAGGAGAAACCATTCTTCTGTATTCTACGAAAGAATTTTGTATAAAAGATATTATTTTGATTCATTTAAAATATTTTTTTATGTTACATAAATTTGCGTATTATTCATACTCGGAATGTGATATTTGTTTCATCCTTCTTATTGCTAATTTTATGCATGAAATCAAGCACACTAACGGAAAATAAAAAATGCTCAATCATTGCGACCTTTTCATTATTTTTGCTCTTTCCTACGACAGATATTGTCGGATTTAAAACAAGAACGGTTAAAATAGCTTTTTCTGTTTTTTTAAAATAAATTCTTTCCTAGTCAGTTGAAAGATATTTTTCTCTAGCGAGCATACTCCCGCGGAAGTGTCTCCGGACCTTTCCCAACATGTATTGTTGCAATTTCATTGGCTGACGGTGCAGAGTACGGCATAATTTCCAACTGAATGACTTCGATTATTATTTTCGGTAGTGTCGTTTCAAAACTTTTTCCTGTCATTGTGGGCGATTTTTTTCACTTTGTTGAAGTCCTGATTCCACGGGCAACGCCGTGCGCGTATTGTTAGTAGGATATATTAGATTTTATTTATTTATTGAAAAAATAGCATGCTACAGAGATAACTCCATTTACAGAGTGCAATGTACAATAAACACACAAAGAACAGAAGCCACAATGAGTGAATCATAAGAATGCAGAGAATAAAAAAGCTCCAATAAACACATAAATATTTTGCAAACGCATAAATAATTACGTAATCACAAAAACATTAAAAAACACAGTAGGATTCTAAAAATCGTTTACTGTCATATTAACATAATGAAAACAGATCAAAATGTTTTTTAAATTTAAAACATAAAATCAAAAGACGAATTCAAAAAAGCAAGGATTAATGAGTCAAATATGCACAAGCACCAAATCCTTAAAATCACATT
>BGPR01037597.1:0-15074 GCA_013235015.1 Araneus ventricosus | reverse complement strand
ACGTGCTTCGTTCCGGTTACGTATTGCTATGCTGAAGGCAAGCAAAATTTGGAAATCTAATGCGGTAGAATATCCTTCTTTGAGAAATTTTGGTCTTTTATTTAGAAACATCCGAGATCCAGGAGTCTACATTGTTCGTGTTTTCGTTTGAAAACATTGCTTGAACTTGTTTAAAATGAACTTTCTGCACCTCTAGCTACTAATCCGCCTTTTCTTTCTTTTTCTGGGTTTTAGCATTTTAAGCAGAAAATCGGATTAAATGCCGTACCTCTCATTTTCCGGAAAAAAAATCACCTTAGAAAGTATTCATATGCTCTGTGTATTAGTGTTGAAACGATAGCAACACAATGGATTTTCTTTTTTCAGTTCACGCTCAAAATCTCGGTATAGATTTCACAGAGGCAATTGTCTCTAGGCCTTCTGCGCCCAGTTTGGACCCTCCCACAAGAGATTTCTAAGTTCCTCTGCGTTGAACCTCTGATGGAAGGTCACTGGGTTTTAATTTCCCACTTATGTGCCTCCGGTCTTCAAGAGTATAGGGTTTGCAGTTTTGCTTCGCACTCTGTCATGAAACATGACGTTGTATTCTCATTCTTTCATGACGATACAAGCATTCGTGGAGTCAGAACCAGTAGAAGGTGGTATTTTTCTCAAATCTAAGTTCGGAGATGGTTGCTTTGCCAATCAAGCTCCAATAATGCAGGACAAAGTTCTAGGCGCTGGGAATAAGTCTTTTTAAAGCAACTCAGTTCTGCGGCTTGTAAAGCTGGCAGGTATTATCAAGCAGATTCAGCTCTCAAGAAGATAAATGTGGTAAGACTCTGACTTGCGTCACGAAAAACGTGATGGCAGAATTTGGAATCTTCTCAATCCCGGTCTCTACATTTCTTGATCTGAAAGCATTAGTTTCATAACTGTCTCTCCAGGTCATCTGTCAGTTATGTGAGAGGAGTTCAGACAATCCAGTTCCCTGGTTTCAGACAATTTCCACATGAGCGCTGCAACAAACATTTGCTAACATGGACAGAAGAAAATCCTACGGATCAAAGTCAGATGAACAGGTTGACAAGATTTTCTTTTTTGTGTAGGAGTCCTTTATTCTTCTTTTCTAAACCCCACCTATCTAGAGGAATAAGTGTCTTTGTAACACGATCCAGAACTGAACCCTTTAGGTTGTGCTGCCTTTCTTCATTTTGTCTTCATGTCAGGGCTGCCCACCCTCAAAGTTCAACTTGGCAGTAGATAATAGTGCTTGCAATTCAAATATTGATCAAGTTCTTTTTTGTGTTAGCTGAACGACACATATTATCAGCATGAAAGACCTCATATTGTGAGCGTTCCTGGGATGATCGGGCTTTTTAAATGAAAGTTCTAATTAGCCAGAAGGAAAGGACTGGAGGAGATTCCAAAGCTTAATTCTTTTTGTGCAAGTCATTAGATATTTTGCTCTTCCCTCTTCTTCCATAAATCAAGATATGGTCTATCTCGTTTCTTGTGATAAATTTGCAGAAGGCCATTCTTGACCTGTCAGCTACTTCTCAGCGCATTCCAACACAAGCGATTCTTGAGAGATGGAATGCAGTTCTACGCAGATTTGGTCTATTTCAGGGGCAGTCATTAGGCATAGACGGTGTTCCTTTCTATTGGCTGAAGCATCAAAGGCAGGGTGACTTTGGATCGTCAGAATTCTCCGCAGAAGACCAGGATGGTGAGTGAAGAATGCTGTCCTTGTTTGATTTCTTGCATGGATCAACCTTCCAATAATACCCTCTTTCACCAATCCGAACAAAACATCCATCATAATCGACCACGCTCGGCACATTCTAGGCTTTTATACAGCTTTCAGTGCTTTAGATTTCTTCTCCATCTAGGAAGAAGGTGGATCGATCATTCTATCCACGGTAGCTGACAGCATGGCTAACCCCCTTCGTTAGTCGTTTTTACACTGCGTTGCAAAATGTTCCTTCGTACGCTTTATTCTAGTTCTTTTCACTTTGATTTTCGCATGGGTCATTGATATTCAAATGTATCAAGCCTCCAAAGATCGATATATTTCGTCATGTGACAACGTAAAGACATTATGGGTCCTGGAATCTCGTGTTTCCATAATTCTGATCTTCCAATACGTACCCATACACTAACGTTGTTCATCGCAATTGTCAGGTGAAAAGGTTTTAATTTCCCCTGAAACAATTGGACTATATCGCACCCTAATAGTCTGAATCTCAGCTAGGATCAGATTTCATACAACAGACTTTTCATTAAAATATCACAGATATTCCCAATTTAATTAATTCTTCGATAATTTTGCCGGTCTTTATTTGGGAAGAAGTACAGAATTTTATTGGTTCCATTATTCTTACCATTCAGAGTTATTCTCTGTATTACATTCAATCAGGAATATTTCTTCCTGGTTTCCGCCCTTTAACCTCAGAAAAATCCCTTCTATTCCTAACTATTTACATCCCTCTGTGCTGCCTTGACTTTGGTCAGGTCAATGTTCCAACACTTCATATTCATCATTACAATTGTACATACGACTTTGCTCCCCAATAATGATATCCTAACATAGTGTTTTAATCATTACTTCAGTAAATAAGTCTCGGAATAAACTACTGGAACACTAAATTTTTCCTAACTGTGGAAATTTTTACAATTTAAGATGTCTTATCCTTGCATATTTTCAGTCAAAGGGTATTACTTTTTGAGAACAGAATTATTGATTCATAATAATGCAGTGATCATCTTTCTCACACAAAGTTCAAACTCTTTTGACTCACAAAATTTAGACAAGATGAAATAGCTTTGACAATAAACACGCAGCCTTCAGACGTAACACTTTTGTTTATAAACTTAAAAGAAAGTGACGAATTACAATCACCAACACATATTCATTGCAGTATCAAGCATTTGTTTTTATTTTTTACTTCAAATTAGATCAAATCTGCTGCTAAACTCTTTGAAAAACATCTGCGAATTATTTATTTTCGCTCGATGATCTGGGGATATGAATACTTTTCTTTTCGAACTTACAGGAGAAGGCATCACATGTAACGATCGTTCTTTTGCTTATTTAGCTGAATTGACAGGAGTCGTAACGTTCATTTCTATTTATTGTCATTCATGCTTTTTTATTATAGTCCTAAAACTAGATCGGAAAGGCATTTTAGCAGGAGGGCAAAAAAGAGTTTGAGTATGTTTCTTCAAAACATTGAGATTCCAATCATTATTTCTGTCTGTATAGTTATCAAACATTTTTCGGAGATGATCAATATCATCGAGATTTGCTTTAATCGAGATACGCAGTAATGTTCAAATGAGTATTAATGAGAACATCTGAATCTTCTAAAGCGTTCTTTAAGTATAATTTTATGGCGTTTCTAATTTTCTGGTGTTAACGAACACTCCTTCTATAGTCTAAAGGCAGAACCACACTAGATGGGCTTTAAGAATGTAAATTTAACTGACTTATAATGAATCATTTTCGTGTATGGCGATTCAAGAAGTTCCAAGTAATAAGCCAAAACTTGATTGCCTAAATTTAGATCCTCAAGTTTTGGCAATAGATGTGTTCGGTGATGATTCTTTATACAGGACTTTGGAACATTCAACTGAATCAACATTTTTTGTCCGATTCGCGTATTATTTTTGTCGCTCTAAATTTCCAAGTTATGAATTTTTTGGGTGAAAATATTCTGCTCGCTTCTTTCACTTCTTTTTTCTAACTTGTCATCAGAAAATTCTTGCTGTGCCCCATGAATCTAAGATTCTTTAATTCGTTTTGACTCACGCAACTAACTGTTCTACATTTCCTCTAATGCGTGACATTTACATCTGTTTTCGTTAATTTGTTTCAATAGCTTTACAAATTTTAGTAACATATGTTCTTGTTACTCCCCTTCTTTTTTAACCTGCCACTTTTATCATCCATTTTTTAAATTGAACTGTTCGGAATTTATATTCAGTAAAATTCAATAATATATAAATTCAATAATAAATCAGTTCAAATTCTAATCTATTTTTCAGCTCTAAATTAAATAAACCACACCATTATTATGCCGACAGGGATGCCACTTATAATGCAGTCAAAACATCTTTAAATTATAGGTAACTAACGCTTACCTTTGTTTGAGTCGTATCGATTTCTTCATAGTGGAGTGGCTTTAATCTAATCTGAAATCTCTTTATTATGTGGCAGGTATGAAGTCAGGGAGTAAATCTTTAAGAATGAAAATATTTAATAATGATTAAGTTTACATGATTAATTTTACATTTACAAAAGTTAGAAAAAGGGGATTACAAAAACGCGCGTAGCAAAGTTGGCCGCTAAAACCAAGAGAGAGCAAGGTAAACAAAACCCCTGGTGGCGGGGAAGGAAAGTTCTCTTCAGTTAATTTCAGTCCCTGGTGGTTTCCGACATATTGATAGGCTTGCATGTACAGTTTTGGATATTGAAATAGATAACCATCTAAATTATAAATATAAAGAAATTAACCAGATGCCATTCAAAATTCATTGTAACAAATATATTAAAGACAGGCATGCTAAAAGTAGAGCAATAATAGATAATGATGTGATTCAACTTACCAGTACTTCTTGGTTGGTAAGGTCACAATCAAAAGAGATAGAGTATTTAGTGACACAAATCAATGAAATCTGCTGCACAAATGATTTTTGTTTTATAAAATGCTTAGAAATTAATTGTCTGGCATTGTGTAGTCATTTATATCAGTGTAATTGTCAGGATGTTAGGAGCAACAACTTATGCAAGCATATACATGAAATCCATTCCAGCAAACTTAGAGGAAAGATAACTTTTCATAGTGGTGATTTTCAAATAGATGACAGCATTTCAAATACAAAAGCTTCAGTAGATCATGCTTCACAGTTCGAACAAGGTAAATCCAATATTCAGAACTTACGCTTTTACTGTTAGATCTAATGAAAAAGTGCAGACTGTTATGTCTAGTAATGTTGAAATGGTTTTGAGAGATTTAATTTTGTGATGCCATGGAGTATTGAATTCTACAGATTCAGAAAAAATTAATTCCATTATCCCTTGTGTAAAATTTTACCAAATCAAAAATTAATTCCTCAGAATAATTTTTTTAAAACTAATAAACAATCGAAACGGAATCATCGGGGAAATATTTCTACAAAAAGAAAACGAGAGTATGACGAACATTATCTTAATCCTCAGCCCATAAAAAGATATAAATTTTGTACAAATAAAGCCTTTAGTGCTTTGTTAAAATATAAAAGCACATCTATTCAGAAAGTAGGGATTTATAATTTAACATATAAAGCTTTAAAAAGTTTGGATCTTTTTTTGCCTCAAGATGAAATATTTTTCATTACATCAAAATCAAATCTTGTTTGTGGCGGGTTATTTGATGTTATTGATGCTTTCTTGTACAGATTGCGCTCAAAGCAAACGACATTCACTTTCATTGGTTCCTCAGTATCTCGGTTACTTCTCTGCAAAACTATAGATAGTAATTTGTTAAAACATTGTATAATATTTGTGCCTATTTGTTTCAACCACTACTGGTTTTCAATTATTGCAAATAAAAAAAAATAAAGTTATTAATTTTTTTGATCCTCAAAGTAAAAGACTTAATAATGACTAGGGTAGATGCTCCAGTTATGGCCACTGCACCAGTTATGACCACATTGGATCTGTTTTTCCAATAATTAACCAGTAATTTGAAATTTGCCAATAATAAGCATTCCAACACTTTAAGCAATCCTTATTTTACTATTTTCAATCCGATTGGTTCATTTTTCTCAATCATGTAACTTGTAAAAAAATCAAATGTATGATCATGTGTTGCATGCTCACAACTGTTAAGGTTTTTGTTAAGGAACAAGGTTTTACAGTTTTTCATCAACAGGCTCTCAGAATTAAAAGTTTAAACTAAAACTGATTTCTCTTAGGGTTTATGAGGTAAGCTTTCATTTTATTCTGATTTCATATCAAAATTAATTATTTTTAAGATTAAATGGGTGGTGGTCAAAACTGGTACTTCAAATTTACTATATGTGCCAGTTTTGGCCATGCAAATGGCCAAAAGTGGAACACTACATGCTCCAATTTTTGGCCACATAGTTCATTTTTGTGTTTTTAGTCATTACTTCAACTTAATAATATCTGCATGAAATAAAATCAACTAATTTAGTTTTGTTTCTGAAATAAAAGCAAATAACTTAGTTTTATTTCTAAAATAATAGCAACTGATTTATTTTTGTTTCCAAAATAAAAAGTAACTTATATAGTTTTGTTTTTGAAATAAAAGTAACTGATTTAGTTTTGTTTCTAAAATAAAAATAACTGATTTAATTTTGTTTTCATTTTACATAGTAATGGCTCCAATTAAAAATAAGAAGGCATGTAGCATTTCCATAAAAAGATTTTGCTACTCACCATCTAAAGTTGGTAAGGTAGTTAAGGACATTCAAAATAGAATGTCAAAAACATCTACATTTTGAATGTTTACCTCACATTTATGTTAGAAAATTTCAACTTGAGGAATCTGACTCTAATGATGAGGAGTATTCTTTTATATACATGGATTGCTCTAATTTTAAAAATGATTCTGATGAATTTGATTAATGTTGCAATTAAAAATTATAAAAATACATATTTGTGGATATTGTTAGTGAGTATAATAATGTAAATTCTTTGTTTGTAAGATGCCTATGCTTTAAACATTTGCAATGTAAGTTGATTGCTCTCCCCATTTTTTGTTTTATCATTTATTTCATATTCATTATTATTTTTTTATCAAAAAAAAAGTTATGTGAGTATATACAGTTTGTATTTTCATCAACCAAATTAAATTATTGTTTTCTGGATTCCTGTTTCTTTTTTTTAAAACTGAAATCTGCAGCTAAAATCAGCTTAAGTAAATTTTATTATAATCTTTATAAATTCATAAAAAAAATCACATTTAAAATAACAGAAAGTGATGTACTAAAATACATATTGCATAAAAATGATTAAAGTGTCTGTTAAAAATATAATATTAGTGTGGCCAAAACTGGTGCATAGAGGTGGCCATAACTGGTGCAAATGGGTCAATTTATTTAAAAATTCATAACTCAAAATCTAAAATTTTCTTCAGAAAAATTTTATAACTAGCAGAAAGCCAATAAAATTTGCTAAAGGATAGTATAAGTATGATTTAACAGTCACCCACTGTGAAATTTCCATTTCAAATTTTCTCTTAAGGTGACCATAACTGGAGCATCTACCCTACTTACCTTTTATTAATAATTTAGTCAGAAGTTTAGATGTGAATGGATCTGAAAAATGGAAAATTTTTTTGCCCAAACATGTTCTTCAGAAAGATACAATTAATTGTGGCATTTTTGTGTGTTATTTTGCTCACCAGCTAATCTTTCAGTTAGATTACAAACAAGGCTTCAATACTGTTTCATTTCATGAATATGTATATAGAGGTTTGCTAAATGATGCAACTGTCCATAAATTTTGTCAAGAAAATGATTTTCAATTGTTAGGAAGAGGTGAAAGTAATAGTTCAAAATTTAAAAGTATAGACAATTTTAGTCCTTCTGATAATGTCTTTTATTTTAATTAAAAGCCCATTCATTAGCTAGATGTGGATGTGCATCGGACGCTTCGCGTCCTCGCGGTACTCCGTTCTTTTGTGCATATCTGACAGCATATCAACTTATCAGTTGGCAAGCCACATTTAATATCTTCTGATTAATTTCATAATTAGTATATACTAAATTCAATATAGCACTTTCAGCAAAAAATTAGAACTCGCACAACACCAGGAAAGTTTTTTAAAAATCAGATGCATCTCAAGCGGTTTCTAATTTTACAATCATTGAAACAATAATTGTTTTTTTAATTGAATTTAAATATGTCGAGAATTTATCTTTATTTCAAAATCTTATTTAGAAGTCTTGTTTGCAGCTTTTAACTTATGTTTTTCAGCAGTTGATTTTAACAGTAATTAATGGTCACCGTATTTCCGTAAAATGTACAAATAATCAAAAGTTGAGAAAAACAGTAATCGACAATTTTATGGAAGCTAAATTATTTTCTCTGGTAAAATTTGCGTGTAGCAATACAAACAAAAACAATAAATGAGCAAGTAAATAAGTTTACTTTTCAGAAAAAAAGTTGACCTGAAAGATTTCTGTTCGAAAAAATGTGTAATAATGCTGTAAAATTCTAATAGTAAAATTCCGTCATGATAAATAGTTCTAAAACCTGCATTAGAAATAAAAACGGGTAATAATCTAGGAAACTGAACATATTTTTGTCAGAGGAGGCAATTTTTAATTTTTATTTTCGTATTTCTGTAGCGGAGTCTCGAAAATAACTAGTCTCAGAGGCGGCGCCAGAAATTTTCCGACGGGGGGGGGGGGCGGCCCCCCCGCCCCCCCCCAAGCGAAATTTCTCTAATACAATAAAACACAATATTTAATTAAAGGTAATTAATTATTAATTAGCGAATTCAATTATAATAATTAATTATTTGGAATAATTAGCTATTTGAATAATGTCGGTGCAGTAAGAATTGTCTGACGGAACGACAAGCAAAAATAGAAAATGAAGAATTAAAAACATAAATCTCGTAGCAAATAAAGTGTACCGCACTGATATTGGAAAAAAATACAGATTGTTATCTAAATCTCATAACTAAATAAAATAATAGCCGAAACAAGTGAAAATAATTATTAACTTTTTTTAAACCTATAAATGCATAACTACATATTTAAAATTATTGGCAAAATCAGAGGACCAGTTCCCCAGCTCCAAACACTGGACTGATATCGATAATTTTTATTTCATAGGGAAGCTTATGATATGTCATCAATGGTCGCCTGCATCTACCACCTTCCATTTTTGAGAGAAACCGAAAAAATACTTCTCTACTGTACATTCTCTTTTGGGAGAAACCATGAGATAGTTCCCCAGCCTGAACCACTGGACCGATTTCGACAACTTTTACTTCATATGAAAGTTTTTGACGTTTAGATATATCATCACTGGTCCCCTATCACCCACCGATCTCCATATTCTAAACGCATCGCAAACTAAAGCTTTCCTAGTGTACCTCAGCCTCTACGACCGCCAACTTATTTCTCCAAGTTTCCATCATAGGTACAAGATATTAAAATTAGAGGCGAACAGTTGGTCTCCAAAGGCGGTTAGTCTATATATTTAAAATAATTTTCTATACCAAAGGACCAATCCAACCACTGGACCTATTTTGACATTTTTTTTCATATGAAAGCTTATGACTCCTAGGTCAGTTATCAAAGATCCCCTATCCCCCACCGACCCTCATTTTTCAGAGAAATCGGAAAAACACTACTTCACGGTGCATTCTGTATGGGGAAAAACCTTGACTGAGTCCCCAGCCTCAATAACTGGACCGATTTCGCCAATTCATCTGATCACTTTGCAAGTATAGATAACCACTCAGAATGCCTCATCTTTATTGTGCAAGTTTAAAACAGTATTTTTGAACAGCTTTAATGAAAACGGTTCTTCAAAAAAGAACAAAATATCTACTCTAGGGAATGGAAACATTATTCAGAGCGATATCATATTGCATTTATGGTTCTGAAAACTTTTAGTCAAATTTGTGCAAAATATTAAAACTCAAATGTTTATTTTTCGTTGTCCCATATCCTGTTCCACTAATCTATATGCAGTATTTAAAACTGAAAAAAGGTACTGGTTGCGAGCCGCGAAGCGCTGAGCACAGCGAGTTTCTCTCCCTCTTTATGTATATACTAGCAGTACGCGCTCGTGGAATCAGGTCTTCAACAAAATGAAAACAAAAAAACCCCACAATGGCATGAAAAAGTTCTGAAAACAAAACAAAAGATACACATTATTGATTTTCCCGCTTATTTTTCTTCGCGATAATGACATTTCAACTGTAGAAAATACAGAGTACGTTAATCCGAAACAATATTAAAAAATTGTAACTTGAAAATGATTATTATAAAGGAAATAAAATATGCGAGACATAAACACAATAATAAATAATCAAAGAAAATAATAATCAAAGTAATTAAGTTGAATGTTATGACGTGACCTACGCTCTGCACCTTCAACCAATGAAATTGCCTACAACGCTCCGGAAAAGTGTCACGGAAGAAAGTTCGGTAGATAAAAATTTCTTTCAACTGACCAGGAAAAAATTAGTAAAAAATAAAACGGGAAAAGATAGTTTAACCGTTCTTGTTTTAAATCCGACAGAACCGTTGCAGTTAAAAGCTGAAAAAAATAATAGTGTTATTAGAACGTCGGACGCAGCAAATTTAAAAACAAAAATATAATTTCGATGGCAAAACTGACTATTTTTTTAAAAATTCTCAAAATTCAGTAAATTACGTTAGAAATTCAAAACTAACTTCATTAGAACGAAAATCGTGTTCTCTTTTTGATGGTGCGTCTATTGTTTTCGTAGAATTATTCAAAATCATTCGGTTGAGAAATTATTTCGAAAAATAAACCAAAACAACACAAAACATTAAATAAAAAATTTTCTAGATTAAATTTTAAAATTGCGGCTTCGAGGTGCATTGAGTCACCATTGGAATTCGCACCACCTGTGTGCGAAATTTCAAGGTTGTAAGTGCGATAGATTCGTCTGGACATCGCACGCACGCACACAAGCACACACACAAACATTGCCTTTTATAAGTATAGATATACATTCGTTTACTTAGCATAAACATATATATTTGTTTAAAAATATATATATAAACATCAAATTGGACATCAAGTGTCAATAATAATAAAACCACGAAAGGACAGAGCAAGTTATATGGGCTAACGAGACGTTTGTATAATGAGGGTTACGCAGGATTATGTTTTTCATTGGCTAGCAAATTAATTGTTAGCATAGGCTAAAACAAAACATGAATTCCAGATAGCTCCACTTATAGTCCGGTGGAATTGTCATGAAAAGTATAAAAATATGAAAAAAAAATGCATAACAGCAATTTTATTGCTGTAAGTTGTTGGTCGGCCACACAAAACATGGCACTGTGTTTTGTACCCCGAGATCGAATCGAATAAGGAGGGGGGCGGGCAGGGAAATTCGAACGATAGGGTTTTTGCAATTAAATAAAAGGCTATTGTTCTGAGAGGAAAATTTTAAATTAGAAAGTTATAGCTCTTGTTTAATATAGATACTTTAATTTTCCCAAATAAATTTACCGACAAGTGATCAAAGTAGTCAATGGAAATAACAAAAAATGCAAATTTTCACCCGTCTTGTTGATCTCTTAGCCCACAGACCGAAAACAGTGGACAAAACGCGACATCTGATTCACTTGTCACCTTGTCGGTTATTCTGTCAATGCGGTGCGCGCTACAGGCCAAATGGACGACAAGTGAAACAGATGCTGGTCATTCTGTTGATTTAAACGTTAATCAGACTTCAAATTTGGACACAAATAGCTTATCTCGACCGTTTACTATGCAATAACTTTAAGATGAGATTTAAAATATTAGATTCCTTGATACCCATATCTCCCGAAACAGAAAATATTTTTACCGACGAAAGTCTTCGACGGGGGGGCAAGCGGTCACCGACAGGGGGCAATTGCCCCCCTTGTCCCCCCGCTAGCGCCGCCCCTGACTAGTCTGTCCTTCGCCATTTTATGCTTCATAAAACAGTAACATAGCTGTTGAAAAAATATAGTACCCATCCTCACGTTATCTCCTGCCATATTACTATTTTAAAGAATTAGCAGATAATTCCGATAAGCTATAAGAAAAACGTTCCTTCTTGCACAGAAGTCAAAAAGCCCCCACACAGACTCAAAATCCCTCTTCTTTCAACTGCGGGGTGACAAACACAATGGATGGTTTACAATGAACAATCCAACCCTCCAATTACTAGTATGTATGTGGTCCTGGGGGAAAGGAAATTCCAATAGCCCGAGAATACCCGGGCTTGCCGCTAGAGACGCAGAAAAGTTTGCGAGTTATCTCGTAGACTGGCGCTTGAGATGAAAAAAAGTTCGCGAGATATTTCGGGTTTGGCGCTGAGTGGGTTAAATATTCTCTCCAACGGGCTGTGATGTCACATGTTGTTTTCTCGTGTGTTCCCTTTCCTAGTAGAAATATCGAGAAAAGGGTTGCATTTTCATTCCCTTTCCTAGTAGAAATATCGAGAAAAGGGTTGCATTTTCGGGAATCATCTATTTGTCGCCAAGGTCTCCAAATTTGTCGCCAAATTGCAAAAATAGTCTCCAAGTTTGTCGCCAAGGTCAGGGTGACATAACTGTCGCTGAGGTCACTCCATGCTTAACCTTGTAAAACTCTCTTCCCAACCATAAGACTCGCATTGCTGGGAAGCGACTTTCCATGTTTGTAACACTATGGACTTAAATACTCTCTCACAGTTTTTGCATTTTACTTCTATTTTTGAAGAAAAGCCATAAGTGGCATTAGATGTAACATCCAAAGTACACATATTGCATTCATCACATTTTATGTTAGAAAGAAGGGAAAACCCCATACTGTTATTCATAATGACATAAGGATTTTTTTCAATGGCATTGCTTGTTGAAGCAGATGTAGAAGGCAACGCTTCCAATTTTGTGGCACTTAAATTTAAAGAATTTTTCTTTTCCTTACTTTCCTTGCTTAGACAGCCCTCTGCACCCACTGAAATAGCAGAATTCTCTACTTTATTTTTCTCCCATCTCTTGCTTATGTTGGAAGCACACAAACGCTTTCGTGTTGATGGCCAACGTTTCAATTTACGATATCGTCTACTAACAGTATCCATTATGTAAATGATGTATACAAACTAAAAAGTATTATTACTTACCTGCGCTTTGCAGCAAAAAATCACTTCAGAGGATACCAAGAAGTAGGCAGAGATCACAAATGATGATAACAAATAACAACACGTCAACTCGTTAAACACTAGGTAGAAGTGTAAACAAAACGCGGCAAACAGCAGTTTATAGTTACAATTAAAATCCACGAAAGCTAAAATGTAAAAATATTAATTCTAAAATAAATTAAAATGTAAAAAAAAATCGTATTTTCTCTTTGTTGACGTGGTTGTTTTCATATTTGGGTCCCTTTAAATTTTTTAAAAGCCTATAACTTTGCAGTAAATTAATTTAGAGACATGCGGTTTTATGCATATGGTTCATTAAAGTAAGCAACATCTCAATATAACCAAAACAAATTTCTATATTTCGGTCAATTTTTGTCAATTTCAAGGTCCACCGTTCCCTTAATCGCGCTTTAACCCCTTAACACTCGTGCCCGTACGCCATACGTGCGTCCAATTATCGCATTTCTAGTCTTATAAACTAAAATTTATTCATTAATTAGCTTTATAATTTGACACAAAAATTTCGTAGCGGGAAAAAAACATGCGGAGTTTGACATTTTCAATTTAATACCGATTTTTACTGATATTCTGATAAATATTTTTATTGTCTGACTTTGGGTACTGTAATACTCCTCAAGCTCTTTAAAATTACACTAGAATCAACATCCTAGCTAAACGCGTTTCTATGCTACTGTTATTTATAACCTTACATAAACATAATTCATAACAATCACGTGCATGCATCTACACTGGTGCGATGACGTCACAAGCAAAACAAATACTATGCGACAAACTCGTACAGAAATTATCTGTGTGTTGTGGGGTCAACCATTCTTTTCACATTATTAGTCTCGTAGTTATTAGCGATTCAAATCCGATGCTATTTTGTCACACAGGAAAGTTCGAACGACTGTCACTGGAATGAGCGGAAAGACGTTTTGACTTCAATATTTTTTGACTGAGAGATACTCATCGGCTTCAAATCAAGACCGCATTCTGATTAAAGCAAAGAGTGAAGTTCTTTATAACTCTCCTGGCACTGGCCATGTCCTCATAATTAATGTCACCCAAATGTGTTAAGTCTATCGCTAAAATCCGTGAAAAACTATCAGCAACTAAATTCTGTTTTCCGGGAACATGACGCAGGTCTGTAGTGTATTGACTTATAAACTCTAAATTTCTAATCTGAAGAGGAGAACATTTATCACCCTTTTGTCGGTATGCATAAATAAGCAGTTTATTTTCATTTTGAACGCCAAAATTTCGACCCTCAACCATGTACCGAAAGTGTTTTATGACCGTGAAAATGGCTAATAATTTCCTATCGTAAGTACTGTATTTCTGCTCAGAATTGTTCAATTTACGTGAAAAAAATAATGGTTGGTTATCTTGAATTACGCCTTGTTGCAAAACCGCTCCTAAAACAAAATCTGATGCGTCTACAACAAGAGATAGTTTTGCGTCTGGTAAAGGATGCGCTAATAATGAAGCATCTGCAATTTCTTTCTTTACTTTTTTAAAAGCAGTTTCCTCGTTTTCAGTCCAGAAAAGAGGTGTTTTTATCACTCTTGGACTTTCTCCTAGTTAAGTCATTTAAACACGATTTCACCTTATCTGCATCCTTTAGGAACTTATGATAAAATTTTATCATAGCTAAAAATCTGCATATATGTTCAGCAAATTTCGGTAAAGAGAAATCCGAAAGTACATTGACTTTCTCAGGCAACGGCTGAATACAGTCTTTGGAAACCAAGTATCCCAAGAAATGCCCTTTGGATGCTCCGAAAACACATTTGTTCAAGTTAATTAAAAGACCGAAATCGCTGAAGCGCAAAAGAACCCATCCAAGTCTAACCTATGCTGTTCCTCCGTCCCTGAAAAAATGAAAATGTCATCCAGGTATGCTATGCAAAAATCTGAATCACGTACTACGTTATCTATAAAACTTTGAAACGTTTGTGCTGCATTATATAAACCGAAGGGCATAAATATGTACTCGAAAAGTCCTATCGGTGTTATAACCGCTGTTTTGGGAATATAAAAACCCTCAATAGGTATTTGGTTGTATGTCTTCACTAAATACAGTTTCGTAAATACTTTCTTGCCATGTAAGTTATGAGAGAAATCTTGGATATGGGGTATTGGATATCGATCAGGGACAGTACTAGCATTTAATCGACTATAATCCCCGCATTTTCGGTACTCTCAGCCTTT
>BGPR01037596.1:0-15075 GCA_013235015.1 Araneus ventricosus | reverse complement strand
TAAATTTCTAGTGAAGAAAATATAAAAGGTTTGAATTTTAGTTGGTACACGCGTCGGCTGAAATTTGGCATTTTGTTTTTCCAACATAAAATTGTCTTATCCATATGTAGATACATAAGCTCTCTGCTTCAATTCATCAGTAGTATTCTTTTAAATGTAACACTTTAAAAGCATATTTAAAGTTATGATCTACACGTTGGAAATTTTTACTACCTGATAAAAGATATATCTTCATTGCGTTGAAATTTTCTGGAAAATGTTTGATTCTGTCTTGCTAAAAGATATTCAAGAGGCTTGTAAATATTGTCCAAATTGCACTTGAGCTTAAATTGCCATTAAACTCAGAGCGATAAAACTTGAAATAGTAACTTTTGCTTTATGAGCGAAAGTAATAATGTGAAATATATAATTTATTTTTTAACTAAATATTAAAATCAGTGCTAAGATTCTAAAATTTTTTATGATTATATAATATTTCTCTTATTGTTAATTTTTATTCTTTTGCGAATGGACTTAATGATACGCCTCATCACTTTATCAGAATTTATTTAAGGCGTTGTAGGAATTCATTCATTGGTAAGTTTAAACCAGATTTTACTTCGCTCAACCGGCATCTTAGTGTGCAATGCAAATCCTTTAAAAATGCGGTCGCTATCTTGAATCGGATCAAAAAGTGCATGTGATTTCTTTGACAGTGATAATCAAAATATATATTAAGCCATATGTCATTATCAGTTTCACTATATATTTTAATTATTGAATCCTACATATTTTTTAAACATGATACTTAAGTTTGTGTTATATGAATATTCAAGTTACATTTGCGAAAAAAATTCCAAGGTGCCCATTCTCAAGCCGTTCACCGTAAATCTAAAAATTTCGTAAGAGATTATCTACGTAGTTAAATTGTACCAGTTTTAATATTTCTAATCACAACAACTTTATTAATTTTATAATCAAATTCCTATTGAGAAATTTCAAAAGGTTTGAATTTTAGTTGATACACACATAGGCATAAATCTGACATTTTGGTTTATCGGCATAAAAGTGGTCGTCTTTCTATGTGAAAACATAAGTTCTGTGCATCAAGACATTAGTAGCATTCTTATTCATGAAACACGTAGAAAATCTTTAAAGTTTTAATCTACATGTTGCAATTAATTGCTACTAGATACATGATACAGCTTTATTGCTTCGGAATTTTCTGGAAGATATTAGATTCTGTTTTTCTAAAAGATATTCAAGTGCTTTGTAAATTTTCTCCAAATTGCACTTGAGCCTGAATTACCATTACACTCAAAGGGATAAAACATGAAATCGTAACTTTTGCTCTATGAGTGAAAGTTATAGAGTAAAATAGATGATTTATTTAGTAACTAAATACTAAAATTAATGCTAAGACTTTCATTTTATATGATTATATAATATTGTCTTATTTTTTCTATGAATTCATTTGTGAATGTACTTAATGAAACACTGCAACTATTTTATATAGGAATTTATATAAAGTGTTGCAGCAATTCATTCATCTGTAAGTTTATACCAGTTTTCCCCCTCGCTTAACCGGCACTGTAGTATGAAAAGCAAATCATTTAAAAATTCGGACGGTTTCTTGACTCGGAGCCAAAAATGCAGGTTATTTGATTACAAGAAATGTGGAACAAAAATCAAAGTTATTATTGTTTTTATTTTATTTCAGAAAAAACGATAATCAAACTTGCCCTTCCAAAGCAAAAAACATAACTTTTCAATACTCTAGTTTTCCATAAATCTGATCCATATTTCTATATTTGATATGATTATAAATTTATTCTATAATTTTTAAAGTTTTTGTTGTTGAATTGAATTTTTTTTATTTGTAAAAACTATGATGCATTAAATATTTAATTTACGAGTACAAAATCGAAATCTTTCAAAATCATATCATTCATTTGAAGTGTCACCAGCTAATTAGTCGAAAATTACTAATGGAACAGGTGTGATTGTGAAAAAAAAGTAATTGGGCATTTATCAAAAAAGTATAAGAACAAAATCATTAAGTTAAAAAAAAGACTTACAAAGTTTAAGATTGCTCATATTAGCCGTGGTATAAAAAATAATATCAGCATTATACATAAAATTTCAGATTATATTTAGATTTTTTTATAACCTTCGTTGTTAATAGTTAAAAATTCATTTCGGAAAGACCGAAGAAGAAAACTTTAATTTGCTGAAGGCTTTCCGGCAAAAATTGATTTTTCATTTAAATTTTTAAGCTCCTTTGTTAAAGAATAAATGTTGTTTTTGTATATGTAGCTTTTTAAACTTCCAAAATCATTTGTAATTCCAAAAAGAATCTTCTCTTCTCTTTTAAAGCAATAAATTTAACAATAATATTAGAAATTTTGAACAGCAATATTTGAGTATTTTTTGTAATAAAATAAATATATTAATAAATATAATATATATTTAAATATATCCATATTATCCTCTTAAATATCGTTCTCAAGAAAATTCAGCACTTGGACAATGTGTGATGGCTTGGAATATATTATTTTTTCTATCCTTTCTACCACTAATCTTTAGGTAAAAGTAAAGCATGTCTAGAGAAAGAAATATGCAGTTTTAAACCTATAAAAATAATATTAAACTTCAATGTTAAAATAAGGAATCCTTCGTTTTCCCGTGAATATTAAATTAATATGCATTTATTTTGTAGTCTGCAGAAGCCAAGCTAAATGCATAAACTAATGATGTTTCCCTGTCTGCAATTTATTTCTTACTTATGATTAGGACGGAGCGACACCGTTCTCTGTTTCGACTCCGTTTTCGTTCAGGATTTCGACTGTCTGCAAATCTATTTCTACTCAGTCTCGAAAGAACGTGTTGTTCGACTTTCTTCGAATTCAACTGGAAGGCCCCTTCTGGTCATAAAATGTATATTATGACAATTTTATTTTTTTGATTCTGTTTCAAGATTACGGCCGTTTTAATGGTTTCAGTGATTTAACGAATTTGAAGACATTAAACTTTTGAATGCTTTTGGTAAAAATATATAATTTGATAATAAGTTTGTTAAAAATGGTAAAAGCAGATATCAATACATATAATATTGCTAATACTGATAAAAACATGCAGCTATTTGTAATTTGTTTAATATTGACGAAAATAATGATTTGTATAAATCATTCGTTTGGAAAAAGAGAAATTTGTTGACTACCTCTACTCTCGATCGTAAAATTTTATACACTCTAAATTTTATACTGTCTACTGTTATTCATATTTTACTGGGTGTTAGTGCCTAAGCACTTTCACCTTGTTGCAAGTTCAAAAAGTCCTGAAAAAAAACTGAGAAATTAAACTGAGTTCAATTTGAAGAGGCGCCTGGAGCCTGCTGTCTGAGCGAGCTCGTCAGAGTAGGCAGCATCGCCATCATTTGGTTCATGAATTTCAGTGATGTAGTCGTAAAGTGAGCAGTGCCAGAGGGCTGGCACTAGGGGAACAGGAGGAGGGACAAAATGGAGGGGGTGATATGGAGAGTGAACAGAGGATCAGTTCACAAAAAAATATTGCTTTATATCTGTATATATATAAATGAGGACAGACAGGAACTTTTTGGCCATAGGGGCACGTTGGGCCAGTCACGATATTTTTAGAACTTTCCGGCATTTAACGCTGTCTGTTCAGACAAGTGTATATTGTCCCGTCTTCCTTCTTCCACACCAGCGTCCTTAAAGTAGCAGCGTCCATTAAAGGACCAGCTAGAAATTTCTAATTTTTACTAAGCTGTGTAGATTTTCTCTCTTATAAATAATCGTTATTTCTTTGCTAATAAATTACAATATCAATTTTTACAAATAATATTCAGAAAGATAATTCTTCATTGTTATTTTAGGTTGGTTTGTTCTTCAAAATGCTTTTAGAATAAATCTCTACACTCATGAGAAACAAATATGGCGATTTAGGGCTAGTTGGCCCATTTCGCATGGAGCACGCTGACCCAGCAGGTCAACATGCCTAGCGGCACTGCTGCACACGATTTACAGAATGTGCGTTACGGAAATATCCTTGAATATGTGGGATGGAATTGCACAAGATTTAATATGTAATATATTTGTTATGAAATAATCATGCTGACTCAGTTTTAATTATAATTACAGAATAGGTACGCTGCTAACAATAATATTTAATAATGACCATAATGTCTGTATCTCAGTTTCTATTGCGTAGAAATGCACCAAATTTTTATATAATCCAATCATTTTCTTGTTGATTAATTCCTGGTCGCTCCCCTGAATACCCTCGTCACCAAACCTTCAATGTAAAATGACAGTTCCAAACATTTCTTCACTTGATCCAAGTTCAAGGACAATTCGTCCCGCTTTTCTTGAGCGAATTTCTTCGACAAAATGTTTTTATCGAAAGCATCCGCATACCTTTGATTATATAGGGTATTAAAATATATAATATTATCTCTAGCTAAATAATTGATTTGTAAATTTTTTATTAGGACAGCGAGTTTCAACGAAATTCTGCGTCCCTGTTTAAATTCTATTCTAATGAAATTAATATTTTATTTTAATTTTCCATATCAAAATAAAAAAAAAATTGTAGCATGTCTTTGGTTTTGAGTAATTTGTTCGTATTTGACCCTGTGTTTTATAGTTCTGTAATTATTTGCAGTTATTGGTAATCTAAGTCATTTTCAAAAGTTCTATATGTATAAATCGTTCCAACTTTGGATAATGTTTGGAGTATAGTTAATTGATGAAGTAATCAGTATCATTGTGAAATTTTATCTGGTTCAACTTCAGGTACTTTATGAATGCGATTATTTTCTTGGTATTAATTTCTGTTTCTGAAATGAATCCATTTTTGAGGATTCTTCACAAAAAAATTATAGTTTGAAAATGTTAGCTGTAATTTTTAAATTAGTGTATTATGTAGTATCTATAGTAGTATAATAGGGTATTAGGTAGAATGTAGCTTTGATTAGACCATAATTAAGACCATATTAACCGTATTAGATTAGATAATTAAATTATTTTTGCTGATTAGCGAAACTTTTAAAAGAATCATGTGAAAATAATGGTTCAAACGTAATAATAATAGTTAATTCTCATTTAAATGTTTTACAAAGATTACCTTCATATTTGATAATGGTGAATGTTATAAAAGTATAATTTTAAGTCTCCTGTATCGTCATATGTATGGTAGATTTTGTTATAAGAAAACGCCTGTTGCATTTAAAATTTTAGAGCTGTGTGAAATTGAAATAAAGGAAGGTAAACTTTGGTTTCTTATCTGAACGTTGAAGGTTTTCTATCTATCAGACTTTTTCAAATCGAATACTACAGAATATGGATGTCAAAATTTTCACTATGAAATCAAAATAGATGGTAAAACACGAAGCACATTTGGTACATTGAAAAATAAATAAATCACATGTGTAGATTCGACTCTCATAAATCCACATATGAGACAGAACTAATAGCTATAAATGAGGTATGTGAAAAAAGCAAGCAACAATAATCTGCCAATCTCAGTTTGGATGAACAACGAATCTAGCCATTATTCGATCGCTTTCATTCAAACGAAACTACTATCACAAGATATTCAAAAAATTCTGGCAATTTCAACTTCTATCGAATTATCATGTGTCAAGGCCCGTATCGGCAACCCAGGGTAGCCGACAATCTTGAAAACCTTATTATAACAGACTGAAATCCAATGCATCTACCGGCACTCAGAAGCTTACTCAAAAAGGAATTGTCAGACCTTTCAAACAGATACCAGACCAGATTACCAGATGGCAATGTCAATGGATACAGGAACTACCTGCCGAAATATTTATAAAATCATTCCTTAAATTCGAAATATTCTTTCTTCAAATCATTACTGCGAAATTCAAGCTACAAAAGGAAGTTGTTTCTTTTCCACATGTCTAAAACGGTTCCATTCATGATCAGAGGACATATGTGGATGTCCTCTGATCGTGAAGAAAAATCGATCGAAAAATCGATCGAAAAATCGACGTTGAAAATCCCATACACTACGCCACAGAATGCCGACTTACCAGCTCTTACCACCTCAAGAAACTAGCACTGGAAAATGAGGATCTCTGATGGTGAGGAATAAAGACAACACTCTCTCGAGGGAAAATCAGGAATTTTATGGATTTTTTAAAAAGAAAGAAGATATTATACTTCCATTCACCTAATTTAAAATTTCAGAAAAATTCTTTATGATCCATCAAAAACAAATTACAATTACTATTTAGAAAAAAATACTATTTGTCTTTTTTGCTCTTATTGCTATGAACTATAATAAGCTACTGTATTTCACCTGTCTAAGAGTCAAATATAGCTTAGAAAGTTGGCAATTGCAGCTTTGATGTCACCTGACAATAAATGCATTTTATAATAAATAACAAAATATGATATTTCCATTACGAACTTTTAGCAGTAAAAGAATTTCGAAATATTTGAGAGAAAATCTTTGTATTACCTCTACACTCCTTCATATTACAAAATGATGTTTTGCGACAAGGAAAGTTAAAATGTTCTGCAAATGGAAAGAACGCAGTTATTCTACTGTTAAACGATAAATAAGACTGACAATTTTCTTATGAAATAATTTATTAAATATCGCTTGAATGGGTCTGCCTCAGAATTTTTCACATCTGCAATCATTTCTCATTGATAAAGTCAAACATTTAGACGATTCTATAAATATATATTACCACAATTTTAATACAGATACTTTATATATAAACTTTTTTTCAAGCAAGTAATACAATGTTTTCGTTGGGAATTTCTTTATATTTATTTAAAACCTGAATTTTTAATTTCGGGCTTTGTCAATACAAATATGCTTTAACTCTTAGAGCCAAAGGCGGCAGACTCAGTACGCCACTTTGCTTCTCATTGATTATGCTTCGTTACAGCAAGTACAGCCTAGTTTTCCACAGTTAATACTTAAGGGGACGGTGGGCATTATATTTCATTTTTATTAATTATTGACTTAGAGTTCTGAAATTGAGTGCACATATCTATTGAAACATTACTATATGGAATATAATTTTAACAAAATTATCTCAATAACTTTTTTTAAATTAAAATTTTTTTTTATTTTTTTTAAATGTTCCATGCGTGCCAATTTTTTTATTTCAGTTTACATTATTATTACTCATAAGTACATTTGCAACATAATGGGTATTATTTCGCTATTTCATTGAATAGTTAATTTATAGGAAATATTTTTGTTGCTGTTTTCTTAATTTTAATCAAAATTTTACATTACAATTTCATTATATTTATTTAAAACCCGAATTTTTAAATTCGGGTTGGTAAATACAAATATACTTTAACCTTTAGAGGCACAGGCGACGCACTCGGTACACCACTTTGCTTTTCATTGATTATGCTTCGTTACACCTAGCACCTTATTTTTCCACAGTGAATATTTAACGTAAGTTTCCAAAGTACATTCTTTTGCTCCCTAAGAGATAAATAATGTCTACGAATACCATCATTTCAACCCTCACCGTTTTCCTCGCTCTGCTTATTGACGGTCTATTTCTTCTTACGTATAAATTTTTATACTTCACGAATGAATCATATATATATATATAGTATAAATCGTAAAATGAAAGAGTATAAGATGTGAAATGAAAAACGCAATAAAAGCACAACAACGTTTCTTCAGGGGATGATGAATGCCAGTCTGTACCGTGACCCTCCGTATACACTACCACGTCAACATCCGTCCTTCTGGTACGTAAAATATTTATTCTTACTTTTCTCTAATGTTATCACATCGTAATCCTGTTTTAATTATTCAAAACTCCTTTCTCTATTTTTTTAGGTTGGTTTGGCATTAGGGATGAAAATCAGTGCTTTAGGCCTTACGGCGTAACTGATTGCAAGAAAAAGTCAAACTTTTATATTTAGCAATTCACAATGACTTCATCCCTTGAAGAAACGTTGTTGTGCTTTTATTGCGTTTTTCATTTCACATTTTATACTCTTTCATTTTACGATTTATACTCTATCTACCACAGCACTTTTGGACTTGCAGCTTTTAGCATTCATTGTGTATGTGATATATATTTTTCCATCTGTTACTATTCGCATTTTTGTCTTTACTCAGATATACTTTCAATTCGTTTTTTCTCATATCCTTTCGAATTTGATATGAATGTTTGTTATTTATTGTATTGTTTTTCTATTATGTTTTCCCTCTTTTATATATATAAATATATATATATTCATTGTATGCATAATTCATTGTATGCATAATCACAGTTTTCGGGAAACGGTCAAAGTTTTCCGAAAATATTTTTACGAGGGGTCTTGAAAAATTTAAATTTCAGTGGATATTTTTTTCTCATTTTTGAATCACCGAAACTTCCTTGATTTTTTTTACCTTCCACAGTTTTCGTTTTATAAATGGTTATCATAAAATAGTTATATTAGTTTGCATCATAATCATCTTTTGATAAATCGTCAATGTATTGAAAGTCATTGTCCTCATTTTTAGAGTTTTATAGATAATTTTCTTCGATATGCTCCTTATAAATGATATCCGACGCACTACTGTAGTCACAGCCTTCCTCTTCATCAAACAGTCCTAGCAAAACTAAATGTTAACGATCGGTAGGCACGATTTGGTTTTTTTAAGGCGACACATAACGGCAAATTTTCGTTATTTAATAAAATATCTTCGGAAGCAATTATTTTTGAAAGTTGAAAAAAAGCAATTCATCGAGAAATGGACCCCAGAATGGCAAGGACAAATTTCATGTCGATATTGTCCACCTTTTAGGAGTTCTTGTAGCAGGGAGACAGATTAAACAAATTTTCCCTCCCTAGGTGCTCTCCCTTCGATAGGAACTAGAATATGCAACCATAAAATGCTTGACACTCTCATTAGGATCTATTAAAAATTTGTGAAAGTTAAACAAAACGTGTCATAGAGAGAATAATTAACTAACGCCATTGATTATTGTGTAATCATATTAAAAGGGGTGTATACTACGACATAAAAGCAAAAGTGAAATGTCTACTATGCAGTTAATGTTCAATAAAAGAAATATGTTCTTTTCATAACTTTAACAGTGGCAAGACCAAGTGAATCTAGGATTTGATGAAACAATAGATTGGGCTGAATTTTATTTTATTAGATTAGAAAGCAATATTACAATTTGGGTTTAAAATCAATTTTTAAAATGTTAATTAAAATTAGATGAGAAAATTTACCGCAGTGGAATTAGCTCGTTAAGCTAGTCATTTCTTTTCACAATTTATTTTGCTCGTTATGCGAATTTCATGTAATGACGTTTGCTCTTTAAGCGCGGTTTCACTGTATTTTATTCAAAATAAAAAAAAACTATCTAAGAGTTTACCTTCCCTCGAGCTTGGCAATTCTTCATATACCTGAATATTCATCCATTGACTTCACGTTGTTTAAATTTTAGTCATGGGATTGAATTTTTCCTTTCTACATATAAAAGCAAGAAATTCATCATTCACTTTACTACTTCAGAAATGAGGGAAATTTGAAATCCTGCAGAATAATTCACTATGTCCTTAAAGATTATACAGAATATTTATCGAAAAATTCCTGTGGAACACTTCTGATTAAAAGAAGTCCATGAAAACGGAACGAAACAAATGTCATTTATCTAAAAAATATATTCAAATGATAAAACTAATAAATATATATTTAAAAGTTTAAGAATGTATTAATGTCAAAAATATCAGCATTATACTTACAGTTCATAATGCATTTAGATTTTTTTTTACTTTCACACTAAATAGTTTAAAATTCAGTTCAGAAAGATGTAAGAATAAAAGTTTAATTCGCGGAAGTGTATCTCGTATGCAAAGGGATTTTGCATTTAAATAAGATTATCTTTCCTTATATAAAAATAAAAAATACATATTTTAAACTACCAAAATGAATTGGAATTCCTAAAAAATTTATCTTCTTTGTAATTGATTTCAAACTGATAAATTAAAAAATAATGCTTTTAGAAATTTGACGGTGAATTTTGCTTATTGTTTTGTAATAAAATATTTTTACATATCTCCGTACGATCCGTATAAAAATCCCCTTCTACAAGAGACTGCTGCACTTCGACATTCTGTACTCCGTAGAAAGATTCTGAAAAATGTATAATTCTGTCCTGCAAAAAAAATCTAGAGAATTGCTTTTTCTGTTTAAATTGGAACTGATCATGAATTACCATTGCTCTCCAGGCAATAAAACTTAAAATTGTAAGTTGTACTTTATAAGTGGAAGTGAGATAAATCATTTATTTTTTTTACGAAATACCAAAATCAGAATTAATATTCTTTAACAGTATATAAAATGTTTGTTATTCTTGTTTAATATTCGTTTGTGTATATATTTATTTAAACGCCGCATCACTTTTTTATAGGAAAAGTCGTTGTAGGATTTCATTCATTCTAAAGTTTATACTTGTTTTCATGCTCGATTGTTGTGTAATACAAATCCTTCAAAACTGCGACCGTGTTTCATAGCACGAAATAAAAAATTAGGATACTTACATATTACAAATGTGGAATGCAAATCACAGATTAATGGAAATATTTAATGCAAAATAAATAAAACTCTTTAAGAGAGATTAGTATTCCTCGAGCTTATCAATTCTTCATATATCTGAATATTCATCCTTTCAATTTACATTATTTAAATTTTTGGCATATAATGAATTTTTTTCTTTTTACAGAAAAATATTTAGAAATTAATCACATATTTTATTTCTTTAGATATGAGTAAAAACTTGAATTTTTCTTGCAGAATTTTTCTCTAAGATGATTTTAAAGTGGCACCAGCTTTTTAAAACGAAAAAAATGTTAGTGGAACTTTTCTTATTAAATTAAGAATTGCATAAGAACGAAAAATAAGGAAAGTTTGAGAACTAAAAATAATAATAAAAATTTTAAAATTAATGAGAAGCACATACAAAGTTCAAGTATAATATGGAAAAAATTAGCATTTTTCTTAAAATTTCAGATTATATTTATTAATTTGTTTTAACCTCTGTACTTAGTAGTTATAAATTCAGTTCAGAAAGGCGTAAGTAAGAAGGAAACTTTAATTTGTGCAAGAATATCTCGTTAAAAAAGGTTTTCGATTTCAACCGGATTGTTCAATGCTAAATAAAAAATTAGTGCTCATAATTTTATACTTCTAAAATCACTTGTAATCCCCTCCCAAAAATGTATCTTTTTTGTAATTTTTTAAACTAATAACTTAAAAAATAATGATTATAGAAATTTTGAACTTGATTGACCCTCCTAAGAATCTTCTATTTCAAGAGAATACTGCACTTAACCATACAGATGGATTAGAATTTATAATTTAATTTTATACCTGTCCTATCACAAATCGTTACGTAAAAAGAACGTACTTTTACAGAAAGAAATATGCAGTTTTGATCTGACCAAAATACAGAAATGTCAAATTAAGGAATTCTTCATTTTCCAATAAGTCCAGAGTGCCAAATTCAAATACTGGAATGGGCCAAATAAACAAGATCTAAGTTTATATAGGTCCCCGAAAAATCATGTAAGCTCAGGCGTATTTCGGAAACACAGAATAAGAAAATACATTAGTCAAGTTACATTTTTCTTGCTGACACATGGCCTCTCTTCACTTCTATCATCTTTCCTACTTCAAAATAATCTCGTTCTCAGTGGTTTCTGATCCGAAGTGAATGTGAGTAATTATGGATGTAACTGTAGATTAATTCCTTTTCATACGTTACAATACTACTTCCAAACGGTGGAAAGATTTTCATACGCCAATTTTCGAGTGTTTTCAAACCTCGCTGACAAATATTTGTAATATTCAGGCAATAGAAATTCCCCGAATTTTCCTTCAAATCTGATCAGTAATGGATCTCGATTACCTACGTCTGTATATAGTTTATACTGATTCTTTGCCTACAAAGTAAATCGAGGGAAACAAAGAAAATATTCCATAGAGGCACAGTAGGTACAATTTTCCTTATCAGCTCCTGAAATAAATCATTTAAAATTTTGTTACATGCTATTATGTCAGCTGGCACGCAAAAAATATTCATTATGGGCCGAGATTTTGACAAACCTGCTGCACATACTTAATTACTGTAAGTTTATTTTCCAAACAAATATAGCAAAGCTAAATGCATGAGCTAATAATAATTTGCTGTATGAAATCAATCCCTAATATGATTCTTATTCGATTGAAGTGAGATCTGCGTTTTCAACTCACCTTTCAGCATTTCGTCTGAGTGTAAATTTGTTTGTTACGCAGTCACGACCAAACACATTGTTCCATTTGCTTCGAATTTGGCCTGAATGCTTTTTGAAGTCGCTAAAGGACTTATTTGTAAGAATTTTTATTTTCTTATTCCATTTAAACAAAATAAAATATCATTCGAATATGAATATGAAAAAAATAAAAAAATATTCTAATACGAAAAATGAAATGTCTTTCTCTTTTAAAGACAGAATTAGTAAAATTCAGGGTAAAATATCTCCGGTTAAAATCACATTCAGTATCCTATTCAGCTGCACGTTGTAATTGTGGCAATGTCAAAAGGGACTAAATCAAATATCCTTCTGATGGATCACAAAGAATTTGTTGTGAAATTTTAAATTAGGATGATGGAATTATTATATCTGATTTCTGTTTAATGAAATTTATCAATTTCCTTATTTCCTCTGTCTAGATTATTGCCATTATTCGTCGCCACCAGAGATCTTCATGTTACGGTTAAAGGCGTAGCTGCAACTTTTGCCGCCCATGGTGAACTTCCAAAAAAACTGCATTTTCTTCACAAAGGGTGCATAAACCTCAACAAAAGCAAAGAGAAAGAAGGAAAAACATGTTGTTGGAAAAGTAATTCGTCGTTTTACGCCCTTACTCTCTTCTGAAAATTTGGAAAATTTCCGTGCCCAACATCAGATTTTTCTTCCCATATCGGCAATTAATCGACAAAGGGCGAAAAATTAAAGTAATTAGATTAGTTTTTATGTACACAATGATTGAGCTAGTTCTCTTTTCTTCTTATTTAAAAATTGTTTTCCTGCATTCTTTATTTTTCCTAGCCTTTCGAAGTACAGCCCGGGCGTACCACCCCCTTCCCCCTTTAGTTTCACCACATTTTGTGGTGCTGGCGTCTTGAGGTGATAATGGATGGTAAGCGGGCACTCTGCGTTATAGTGTAGGAGATTTCCACTAAAACCTAACATAATTTCCAACAATATATCGGTGCGAAGGTAGGTAAAAGCTTAATTGATCAATAGTTAATAAGTGAACATTTGATCCCTCTTCTTGTAATCCTGATTGGATTGTACCTCTAATGAACTACATTAAAACTTAATTATGCTGTTTCTACAATTGGTTTCTTCTCTTTTACTCGTATATAAACTTGAGAATAAATAATGGCATATGCCGACAACATAGCAAATTGAAATGTAGTCTTTATATCTTTTTTTCACATATTCGATACTTTTTAATTCTTAAATTATGACTATGTTAAAAATTTTCAGTTTAAATAAAGTTAAGTGTTGTTTGGTAAACAGCAAAGCTTTGGTTTTAAATTGGCATACAGATTTTTCCCTTTCAAAATAAAAATGCAATGAAAAATCAAAACATAAACAGGATGGTGTTTTGAAATTTTAGCTCAATAATTTTTTTCATTTCAAGTATGGTATTTAATAAACCCAATCGTTTGGCTGATGTTTATAAAAAAATTATCACAAGAACATTTAAATATTTTAATGGCATTTTTATTTAATTTTTATAAATAATATGTTATTACAAGAAAACTACGCCAGTTACTATATTAATTAAATCAAAGTAATAATTTATGAAAATACTTAATTACTTATATTTACATATTTGTTCCAAATGATTCATGGAAACAGTACTAGTTACACAAGAACTGATTTTTAGACTAAAAATTTAGTACATATTGCATTACATTATTCAGCGCATTGCGAACACATAAGAAAACAATATTTCTTACATACATGTTTTCAACATTTTTATAGTAAGGATTCATCCATATAATAATCTTTATATAATTTTGTGGAAAATTACTGCTTCTAATTTTCTTAGGTCCACAGGAAAACAGGTTTTTTTTTGAAATCGAAATAAGAATTCTGATGGCTTTTTGATAAACAGTCGAAGCACCACTCGACGGCCAGGAAGGCAGCTCCGGAATTTTAAATAAAAGAGTAAATCAATTTTAATAGAAATATTTTGTGCCCAAAAGTGTCATAAGGGTGGTCTATTAATTTTAAAATTGATCCAAAAACTGAAATTTCCTATGGCAACATCCATTTTTGTTTCATAAATTAAGTACTCGTGAGAAAAATATCCAAATTTGATATTTCACAATATTTGATACTGCAGACATTTGCTTTTTGGTCTCTCCATATGTAGATAGATAAGCTCTTTTCTTCTAGTCATCAGTAGAATTTTTATTAATATGACACTCTAAAAACAACTTTAAAGTTATGATTTCCATGTTGTAATAAATAACTACTTAAAACACGAAAAAGCTTCATTGCGTTGAATATTTATGAGAAATTAATAATTTTGTCATAAAAAATCAAGAGTAATATAATTTTTATTTCAACTGCATTTGAGATTGAATTACTAATAGGCTCCATGCGATAAAACTTAAAATCGTAAATTTTGCATGATGAGAGAAAGTAATATAAATCTTTTATTTCTTTTAGGAAATATCAAAAGTTGTGTAAAGTTTCTTTAATATCTTTATCAGTATACAATATTAATATAATTATTTTCATTGCTTAATATTTTTGAATTGAGTTAATTAAACGCCACTTCACTTTTTCTATAGGAATTTGTATAAGGCATTGTAATATTGCATTCATTCTTAAGATTGCACCAGTTTTACTGCTTTAAGTGTGTTATACAGATTCTTCAAATATACTACCAGTTGCAAAATTCGGAACTGAAAATTAGGATGCTGCATATTACGAACGTTGAATGCAAATCAAAGAGTTTAATGGACGTATTTTATGCAAAATGACTAAAAGTATCGCT
>BGPR01037595.1:0-15075 GCA_013235015.1 Araneus ventricosus | reverse complement strand
GCGCAATGGTTGAATAGTAGCAGTAGTGTCTATTCGAATTGACCGCTTTAAGACAGAATTAGGGAAATAGAAGGGCTGGTTCATACCTTTGAAGTTATAGAAACGCCGACAAGGGGGAACGAAACTAGTTTTGACGTCATTATGCTGACAGGAAGTTTGTGGGGTCCGAGAGTGTCCGCTGGTGATTCTTTAATTCTTAGCTATTTGTTCCCGTTTTAATTTGTGTTATTTGTTATTTTGGTGAAATATTGAGAAAACCTTGTTTCTCTTGTAAGTATGTTTATTTGTGCTGTCTCTACGTGTCAAATTATTACAGGAAAACAAAATATTACAGGAAGATGTGTAGAAGTGAGAGGAAAAGAAGTATTTTACAGGAACCAAAAATCAGATTAAAATATCCGATTCCTGAGAAACCATGTGTCACTCCAGCTGTGGAGCCATTACTATATTAACGACTGAAAACATTTGCTCATCTTGCTTTGAAACTCAAAAAGAAAATGCATTACTTCTGGAAAGAATTAGATTTCTTGAAAAGACAAGAAAGGAGACGGAGAAAATTCAGAGAAATAAAACAAAAGAGCAAATTAGCCGTATTTTAACCAAAAATAGAAGCTTAAAAAGTTAACTGAAAAAACTATCGAAAATAGAAGAAAATTTTAAAAATATCTTTAACATCAACTTAGATAAATGCCGTAATAGAAAATAGAAGCAAAATCGAGTGGGAAGCAGAAGGCATTTCTAGACATTTAATTATTCGATCTATTTTCAGGCTGGCTTATGAATACTGGCGAAATCAGATAGGAATACCGTTGCCCAGTGCTAGCACATTAAAAGGACATGCAAACAATCAACATGAAAAAATATAGCAAATTTAAAAAAAAAATTAAAAGTTTTTTAAAAAAGGAAGCAAAATATAAAACTAGAACAAGAAAAAATATTTTAATTATCATACAATAAAATTAAAAGAACAAAAGAATTTTTTGCATAACGAAGTAAAGTTAGAAAAAATAACGACAATGTTAAAAGGACAGTGTTCAAACTTTTCTTGTAGACCTGGTATGCTTCATGATGTTTTGCTGGTTATGAAAAAAATAATAAATATATATAACTGCAATATATTTATTACATATTTTAAGTATAGTTATAAAATGAATACTTTATTCTTAATTATTTCTATTTTCTATATGTTTTCAAAATTTACGCATTTATGAGCATTATAAAGGTTTAACTTATGGTTCAATCAAAACATGAAATGGTTTGCGCATGATACGTATTATTGCAATTTTTGACTAAATTTTTACGGTCCAAAATCTACAATTCCAATTTCTACAATTACGTAAAAACGTATGTCTGTTCCGCAAGTATTTACTGTGTATTATTTTGACATAAATTTTTTCTCTCAAATAAATAAAAAAATGATAGAGGTAGACAAATAGTCCATTTAATTATTCGAACCAGTCAGCTTTTTCAATGAGTGGATAGTATATGCCGACTGAAGTTGTTTTTCATTTTTTTCCTTTTCTCGTACATATTTTATGTCAAAACTATCTTAAATTATTTATTAAAATCGTTGTAGCTGATTGATCTCACTCCAAATACCGGCATTCAAATTTAAATATTAAGTTTTAAAAAAAAGAAATAAATAACATCAAAACCCTTATAGTAAAGGGATTTTCGAGTATGGAGTGTCAGCGTGGTGACGTCACAAAATTCCTCCACTGGTTCTTCGCTGAAGCCTCTATGAACCAGCCCTTATATTTCTGACCTTATATTTTATACTGACACGGGTTCGAATCCCAGCAGGCATAGTCGTTGCAAGACAATGTTTTGAAAATTCTAATGATTCCCGATTCTGACACCGTAATGGTAGGAACCACGGAAATTGACTCCAATACGGAGATGACTGATCTCTCCCGCAAATCAATGCAATCAACTTCTAATGAAGTAGGAAAAGAATAACTTGGCGTTCACGCCTCACAGAATCCAACTTCGGGCAACGGTGACACCGCCGACCTAGGCAGCAATCAACACGAGCAAACAGGAAAATCTCCAGTTACTCCCAAGGAGGCTGATCATCGCATCAGAGACAGGTCGCCGACCTCTCTACAGATTTCTGACGAGTTCGCAGAAAATGCGATCGCAATTACCAAGGCGATTGCGCTGAAGCACTCCCTTGCTGAATGGTCCAGAACCATGTGAACATATCCAAAAGACGATCCTGGATTCCAGAAAGTCCTCGCTGAGGCACAAAAGGTGAATATGAACTTGAATTCACTCCTAACAACGTTAGGAATTCCTCTCTTCAGACTCCCAGAGTCTACCAGCCACCTCGCACAAATTGCTGAACGAGCTAAATCTCAACGAGAATCTGAAGCGAAACGAATCAATCCGGATAAAAGCCATCCTAAAACTAAAATTAACCTCGAAGGCAACAAGTTAAATTCTACTCCTAAAACTAGCCCCAAAGAAAAAGTTAAATAGCGTAAAACGAGTCGCGGGTAGCGAAGGGTACATCGCAGAGAAATATTTCTCTGGTCCTGGGTACATCGTTCCCGCTAAGCACCTATTTGCCCGCAACCCCCAAAAGGTTGCAGTTGATTCCCCGACAATTCTGGCAACCCCACTAATAGAGGAAAATGAAGTTCTTCCAACACCCCGGTGGCTGCTGACAATAGCGTATCGCCCGAGCAACCTGACCTTCTCCACTCGGTGGTTGCCATTGCCAGCGGCCCCGGTGGCTGCTGACAATAGCGTATCGCCCGAGCAACCTGACCTTGACTGCGACGATCCCTCGATCGCGCAGAACGTAAACAAACCGAGGAAAAGGCGCCCCCCCTTTTCGCCCCCCACTCCGAAAGCCGACTTCGGGGAGATTATCGGCTCCCTCCCTGCAATCAAAAATGGCAAACAGATTCCTTAAATTAACGGTTGAAACCGAAGAGGAATACAGGAAAATTTCCCATGAACTCAGCTCGCAAGGCGCTGAATTCAAGACATTTAATCTAAAACAAGATAGACCCCTCAAACTTGTAATACGAGGCCTCCCACGCTGCACCCCCTTAGATAAGGTCCAATTGGAGATCGAAAGTGCAGGTTTTAAAGTCCATAATATCACCCGCCTTTCCAAATTTAAAACCAAAGCACCGATGCCCTAATTTACCTAGAAATAGTAAATAATCTCCAAGCCGAACAAATTTATTCCTGCACCGAAATGTTCGGTACTGAGATTTCGTTTGAAGCCTATAGAGGCAGAAAAGGCCAAATCTCGCAATATTTCAGGTGTCAAGGCTTTCTTTCATTCCTCAGAAGGGTGTAAATTGCCATTCAGGTGCGTCAAATGTGCAGGGTGCCATTCGGCTAGGCAATGTAACAAAGACTTCGAAGAGCCCCTATAATGTGCAAGTTGCTCGGGAGTGCCCCAGCTGGCAAGAAAAACTACAGAGCCAGATTAATTCAAAACCAGATCCAAAATTGTAAAGACAACCCCACCAGGACGCAGCCACCTCTGAACTCTCGGAAAATGTCGTCTGAATTTTCTTACACTGAAATTTCAGCAGGAAAAACCAAGGAGCGAACAAACCTTTCCCCACCCCCAATCCCTGTAATCGAAATCCCAAAATTAACCCCACGGTTCCCAGTGAAAATTTGGATAACTCCTTCACTGAAACACTCTCAGCGGTACTTTTCTTCATGAAAGAAGATTGGGTCTCCACCCCCCCCCTTTTATTCCAAGCGTTTAAAAACGCGCTCCCAGCCCTGAGAGAAGCAAATACGGGAACTGATCGAGCATATCTTTTATTTAAGGAATATGTTCAAATTTCAAATTCTGAAAATAACACGGCCTAAAATTCAATAACACCATCTACCTTCAATCCCTCAAAATTGGGTTCTGGAACGCACAAGGCTTGCGTCCCAAAATTAATGTCCGTGATTTCGTTATTGAGCAGAATCTTGATGTGTTCTTAATCCAAGAGACTTGGCTCCAACCGGGCCATACAGCTTATATCGCTAACTATCGTTGCTACAGAAACGATAGAATTAGATAAAGAGCACGTGTAACAGGAGGCACGGCTATTTACATTAAAAGCCACTTGGATCACAATAGCATTCCCACCCCGGATCTAGATCTTATTGACGCCACCATCTTAGAAATTAAAATTAGAAACATTCCACCCCTTAAAATCATCTCCGCGTATGTTAAGCCAAACCTTAGGGGCGGCTGCCCACTGGAGGAATTTAAAAAACTTCTCAATTCTGGCCAAAACGTCATCATTGCTGGCGATTTAAACGCTTCTCACATTAACTGGAATAATTTCAATAGTAACCATTACGGACGCAAATTATTCAACTTCATCTCTACCTTGGAAGGCGTCAGAGTCATAGCGCCCCTCTTAATCTTTCAAGCAGAGATACTGTGCTGGATATTTGCATCCAAAAAAGAATCCCCTTTAATTCGGAAATTAATGCTCTAAATAAATAAAATTCTGACCACCTCCCAGTTACTTTGGCAATTAACACTGGGTCTTTCGCTATAAATTTACCAGAGCTATTCTCCACCAACTGGGAGAATTTTCGGCATATTCTGAAATCCAACCTCCTCCCCCCGTTCCAAATTCATAGCAATGCTGACATCGAATCCGCAGTTGGAACGTTAGGAAAAATTTTCAAAGATACTCTTAAAGAAGCATCTAGCCCAAAATTTTCTAAACCCCTGATAGACTTCCGGTTGAAATCCGGAACAAAACAAGGCTTCGAAATTACTTCCGCAGAATTTGGCAACAAACACGAGATCCCCATTTTCACTCTGAATACCTCAAAATTAAAGGTGAGGTAACTGAAGACACGAAAGAATTCTACTCGAAACGCTACGCGGATTCAATTCAGGCCTTAACGCCAGATAACAACCTTTGGCGGAAAACAGCCCAGCTGCGTAAACCATTCACTATCATTCCACCCCTGAGGGGAGCAGGAGGCAGTGGTGAAATCGCTCTTATTGATAAGGCAGAAGTGTTAGCAAATAGCCTGCAAAACCAGTTTCAGTTGAATAGGGACATCGAGAATCGTCCCCTCATACATAGTATACAACAGGAAGTTGAGGAATTTCTCCTCAAGCCCCACATTAATGACCTGGAACCGATTCGCGCACAGGAAGTCGCTGATTTTATAAATAAATTAAAATCTAATAAAGCCCCTGGTCTCGATTTAATTACAAATCGCATGCTTAAAAATCTCCCCCTTAAATTTATTCTTTACATCACTCTTATTCTAAATTTAATGCTTGAAAGATGCTATTTTCCCCAGTGCTGGAAAACAGCTGTGGTTGTTCCTATCCCAAAACCAGATCAAAATTTGGAATTACCTCAAAATCATCGTCCCATCTCACTGCTTAGCAGTTTGAGCTAAGTGTACGAATCTGTGCTTCTCAAACGCCTAAATCAGTTCCTCGAAAATAATCATATTAACATTTCTGAACAATTCGGTTTCAGGAAAAATCTATCCATCAGCTGTTGCGTGTTACTGAACTGATTTTTGACGGCTTTGCGAAGTCCGAAACCACAGGTGCACTTTTTCTGGACGTAGCCAAAGCCTTTGATAAAATTTGGCACGAAGGCTTATTAGCTAAGCTCATGCGACTTAGCTGTTCGACTCAACTTATCAAAATTACCCACTCGTTCCTGACCTCACGTAATTTCAGAGTACGAGTTAATAATATTCTCTCAAATCCTAGACCAATTCTTAGCGGCTGTGCGCAAGGTTCCCTTCTCTCTCCTGCCCTTTTCAATACTTATGTTAACGATATTCCAAATTTCGCAGACGACACCGCAATATTAACAAAACACAAACACCCTGACATCGCTGTTCAAGCCCTACAGAATTACGTGTCTCAATTGCAGCTCTGCTCACCGACTGGAAAATTAAAGTTAATCCGAGTAAATGTGCGTGCCTCTTGTTCACAAAAAAAAAAAAAAAAAAACCGCAACATGCCTATTTTAAACCCCATCCAAATTTTTGGCCAACCCGTCCCCTTTGTATCTGAATACAAATACCTAGGGCTAATTCTGGACGCAAAATTAAACTTTGAATCCCACATCCAAAAAGCAGTTACCAAAGCCAAAATTACGAGCTTTGCACTCGGAAGGCTTCTTGCTCGAAAGAGTACACTTGCGGTAAAGCACAAGCTTCTGCTCTATAAGGCTATCATTCGACCTGTCACGCTCTATGGCTCTCCCATTTGGGGCACTACTTCTATCTGAAACTTGAGAAAACTGCAAGTTTTTCAAACAATGTTAGGATTGTTGACGCTCCTTGGTATGTCAGACACAAACTAATTCATCAAGACATCAAAAATGATCCGGTTTTGGACTTTATGAAAACTATCTCTAAAAAATTCTTTGAAAAATTACCCCAGATTCCCAACGTATTGTTGCAACTCCCACCGTACGACCCAACCGTTCCGAGTTCTCGCAAGAGACCCAGAGCGATGCTGGACTATACTTACGAAAACTTCCCGACAATTAAAAGACGTCGAGATGTCAGCACAATCGCTGAGAGTCTGGACCCGTAATTTCATCAAAATTTTTACGTTTCGACTCTTTTAACCTGCTACGTTGTGCAACTCCCGCGTTTATTTTCGAGAGCTCAAATCTTAATTTCTTCTCAATTTACAAGCTGAATTTCGATTTTTATCTTCAAATCTGACCTTGTTAGCCTTCAACTTTAGCCTCTTAATTGTTGCAGCACGGTAAAAATTGTGAAAATACGGAGCAGGACACGGAAAAACCTCATCTTCCAAAATTACACACTAGCGTTCGCGCAGTGTTTTTCGCTAACATTCCCCACGCATTTTGCTCCCCCAGCTTCACATAGCTTCCCCTTCATTATTTCATCTGAAAATTAATCCCACATTCGAATTAATTAAAAGCCCTTTTATTAATTAGATGTGAAGGTGCATTGGACGTTACGCGTCCTCACGGTACTCCGTAATGATCCTTATCTGGCCCTGCTCTAAGATTATGTACCTATGGCATTGTGCTGTGCTACCATTCTGTAGTTACGCCAGGGGGCCAAAATGAAGATTATTATTTTTAAGATTGCGAAAGATTAATTTATACTCTAAGCTCCCAAATTTCATTTCCATCCAAACAAATGTAAACACTTAGTTCAGATGGATTGATGCTCAGTTGATTCCAGAAAACCAGATACTTAAGAGTGCAAGCAAGAGTTAGAGAAAACAGTCTTGGACCTCTTCCCATAAACCGATTCGGTGTAAAATTTGTTACAAATCTTCGATTTTTGTGTAATTGCTACATATAGTAGAGTCCCGCTAATCCGGACTAGATGAGACCGGCCCCTGTCCGGATTAAACGGAATCACCCTTAAAATGCTCGTAATACGAGTTCAGGTGGATAAAACTGTAAAAATAGACGTTTATTTTCTTCCATAAATGCATACAACTTTTCCTACACTTAATTTTAATTTTAATACTACTGTATATGTAGATCTACGTTCATAACTTGCGAACTGATGTACAATTTTTAAAAAAACATCATGGTACACATGTATATATTTTAATTGCAATTAAAATATATACTGTGTATATAATTTTTTTAAAACCCCGTTTGGATTAGCGGGACACTACTGTACAAAATTTCGCTGGTCTAACTCATTCAGTTTCTGAGTTATCGCACACATGGATAAAGAGCCCCCCTTTGACGAATTTGGCCTAAAATATGATGCAGATCAACATTTTGGAAGCAAAGACTATCTATGAAATCTGGTTCAGCTATTTAGTTTCATTTTTTAGCTATCATATAAAATATTAAGCCTCTTTTACTTTTTTCAAGAACCAGAAGAATAGTGGTGTAAACCAAGAAAAAGCGTAAATTGTGGGAAACCACCTACATATGTAAAAATGCTCTGGAAATCTAAGGGAACAAATAAAAAATGTTGGTGGTAAATGCAGGGTAATATTGTACATAATCTTCCCATATACAGGATGATTCAAAAAATGTGACCTAACTTTAAAGGTAACATAAGCATCCAAAATAAAATAGGAACATGGGTGCGCAAACGCCATCTGGAGGCAGCAGATAACATTTAAAATAATACAGCGCTGGCCAAAATTACGGTCACTTTTTGAAATTTACACATTTTTTCCGAATAGCTCCTAGAATTTAGACCATATAAAGAATAGGTTTTAATTCACAATTTACATTAAAGATTCGGTCACGAAGACATTTAGGGAATCGACCAGAAATTGATGAAGGCTAAAAGGGATTTTGGCTCCTCCCACTTCACAGAAAGCTGATAATGGTTTGCAACTCTTGTCAATTCTTTTGTGTGGTGTGCGCAATATTTACATGCATTTTCAAAAAAATAGCTTAAATATTCGGGAAGATATAAAGGTTTCTTTAAAAAATTCCAAATTTTTCCGCATGTTTTTTGTTTATAACTTGATGAGTTTTTAGCCAAATGTTGAAATGTTAGAAATATGTTAGAAAAGCACTGCGTTAATATTTGAAGTAAATATCTTGAGTATTAGAGAAAAAAATATAGAGCATCTGTAGTAAATAATTTTTTACTGCGCATTTGCGAGATGTAGCGTAATTCTTCTTTCATAACTTCAAAGACAGATACTTATACAGTAGAGTCTCGATTGTTCGAGTTTTCCATAAATGCGATTTGTGAAAAAATCAGTTTAGCTCCCAAATAATGACCAACACATATACAACACGTGAAAGAATTACTACATCTGGTTTTTATTGTTGTTCGACGGGCCATATGTCCAATGTACACCCCGAAGCCACCTGCAGAAATGCCTCCTCCTAAAGAAAACGGGATATATATAGGAGCAATGTGTTTAACCAAAAAACAATTGACAATTATTTTAAGATATAATTAACCTGTTGCTATCAGCAGTAATGTAATAATATGTAAGTATTTTTCATTTGAATATACTACACTGAAATTTAAAAATTGCTTTTATTTCCATTCCTTTATTTATTAAATTTTATGATTTCGATCATTCGAGTTTTTGATAGTTCGAGGTAGGCCTGGTCCCGTCCACCTCGAATTATCGAGACTCTACTGTATAGGGTAACTTATATAAAAATTTCAGTTAAATACCGTTAAGATTCAAAAGATATCAGCATTTTGGTTAGCGCTGTGTTATTTTAAATGCCATTTATTGCTTCCAGATGGCGTGTGTGCACTCATGTCTCTATGTGGTTTTGGATGATTATCGTATGCTTTACTTACCCTTAAAGTTTGTCCACGTGTTATTATTTTTTTCACCTGTATATGGACAGACAATCTTCCTTTTAAATAATTTTATATAAAGTTTGATATTCAGTTTTAGTGTTACTTTCACAGAGTGATTCTAAAAATTGGTTTTTAGGTCTCTGCGAGGTCCAAAACATCCGAGAATTCATCATGATTTCCAAGTCGAATTTTTTAATGATTGAAATACTTTCTTTTAGTATTCGAGGAGGGAAAAAAAAAAAAAAACCCCACCATATTCTGAGTTCTTTTCGTGAACATCAACTAATATTTCGTGTCGGCCTCGGTCCTATCCAAACATGAAGCTTTAAAAGTTGCCGATCCGGTCCGACTTGAATTGCAGTTTGCTTTAACCATTTCCAGTTCTCTGTTGTAATTCAGGACTGCCCTGTCTGTAATCAGTGATCCCAACAACTTGCAGTGGCTCAGCAACGCGAGGGGAGAAGGGCGGTATATATGCCCCGGGCGCCATGGGGGAAAACTTTTAGTGGGATTATGTCAATTTTTAATATCAAAAATGAAGAGGGATACGACCCTCGCTACGCCACTGGATGCTGATCAGACTACTGTGAGAGGGGGTTGCCTACTGTCTGTTCGCCAAAAGAACTCTGCTCGCCAAGTTGTCTTGTTGACGGCAGTCGCTATCGCAACTGGTTATGTTAGGGAAGATCCATTTCGAATAGGAGGAATCCGACAGAAGTCGGGGTTTTATTTTATTCTTGGCGTCAGTTTGCGACAGCAAAAAAAGAACATCCTTCGTAAACTTTTACCAACTTGAAATGGATTCATCCTACGATAACCTGTTTCTATAGCGACCGCCGTCAACGAGACAACTTAGCGAGCAGAGTTCTCATTGCAGTGGCGTAGTGATTGGGGGGGGGGGGGAGAAGTGCAATGGACAGACTGGCGCCAGTCTTAGAGGACAATGGAGGCAAAGATAAGTCTGCATTTGTCGCCTTTTTCAGCTGAATGTGAGGGCCGAAAATAATAGTTATGCCCTCAGGCGCCATTTGTTCCTTGCTGCGCCACTGATAACGTGTTCAATAAAATTAAATTTTTATTATTCAATAACTGCAACAGGATGATTCTACAGAGTAAATTGATTTTTTTTTCATTTGGCAATGCTAATAAATAAAGTTATATATCCTTTTTCAACTTTGTTTTAACTTATACTTATAATGAAAGGTGCTAATGCAGAGTTTTACACTGTGGGTCCTGACCCTTGACGGACCTGGCGCTTATCGATTGAGTCGTGAAAATATTGTTACCGGGTGCTCTAAGTTAAGCGATTGTGCTGTCTTTACAGTTTAAGTCATTTACAAAATAAAATACATTTGCTGAATTCTTTTAAAACAGTTCTATTTAATTTTGACAAGTTCGTGAAGATGAAATTTCGTAATTATTTTACACTTTCCTGATTCGTTGATTGGAAATGCTGCATAAACTGTGTGATCTGATGACGATACTTTATTTGCACGTTTATTACCTTAATTACTCTGATTTAATCATTACTCAAATTGCCTTTTGGAAACTGATGAATGCAAAAGGAAATGAAAATTCATTTAAGGGTCCCATAGTGTTACAAACATGGAGTCGCTTCCTCAGCAATGAGTCTTGGGTTAAATATATTTTTTATAGGTATGAGATGATTTACAGCAGCACGTCCTGGACCCCTGACCTGGCGTAATAAACATGGACTGCTGAATCCTTCTGATATTTCTATTAGCAGAGGATACGCTTGAATGCACTGGGATGATTCCATGACGTCACGTATTCGCCGTAGAGACCATATAAGGAGAGCGCTTGGATGATTGTGAATGCTATTCTGGAGCAAACGTCTTTGAGTTTTATCTGCTGCGGAGCTAGTAAACCGTTTAGGACACCAAGCGGCATTGAGTAGAGCGTTTATCCATTGGAAACGACTGAGTTTCAGTCTTGCGAGCTGAAAGAAGTCAGTGATTGAGCGCCATTGAAGTGCTGTTATTGTATTTAATAGTTATCGGTTGACCGGTTTGAAAGTGTTAAATACCAAAGTGCGCTGGAGTCGTTATTACCTGTGAATCATGTCTGTTTATTGCTAATCTGTGCAAGAACTATTGGTTTCGGTACCTGTGCTACGTGCTTTCCTCTGTATATTTATGGAGAACTCCTTCTATTCTCCATTATCCCGTGTTGACTCTGTTTACACCATACACCCATTGGTAAAAAAGAGTTTTGTAAATTAAATATTTCATTTAGAAACAATGAACGCTAAATTATAGCATCAAAAGCAAAACAATTATTATAGTAAATGTATAATTTTAGTATACTATGAAATGCGTTTTAAAAAATCTCTATTTGATTTATCTGTAAACAATATATTTCATTTTTTGTCTTTTATTTCCGTTTATATGCATCCCTTTAGGACCTGAAAGGTTTTGTGATTTTGGTGTTGGAATGCGGAGAGGAAAACCATTTTATGTTTACAATGCCGTTTCTATTAGTGCACAGTAGAATTTATTAGAAGATGCAGGCTTTAGAAGCGCTTGTCCAAATTAAACGAAAACCGCCTTTTCGTGCATCGATTTTGCTCCTCAGGCGTCTAAAAATTAATAAATAACTTTTTTTATTTTCATAAAACACCTAACCTTGCAAGACAAAATTGATTTATCATAATAAATATTTCAAAATGCTACATGGCTGAACTGTATCATTATGATGATTTATAAAATATTGTTGTTTAAATACAATTTAATGGAAAAATTATTTTGAATTTTTTTGCGTGTCAAATGAACTTCCGTTTACTTTATAAATTAAAATCAATAAATAATCTCTGTGGTATAAAAGAGCTTTTATTTGAAAAAGTGAGTGTATATCTTTGTTTTTATCGTCTTTATTCGTCCAGACCGTTTGATATATCGGGACCACCTGTACATTTGATGGATTTAGCGCAAGTGGAGATAATGCCAAAAAATTATTTCCTTTTAAAATTCTAATTCTGATTTTATCATTTAATGTTGATATAGTGTACCTGGGCGTTTTGCCTATTTTTTGGCGGAATTTTCTGCATTCTCACTGAGAACGTATTTTTTTTTTATATAATTGTAAGTTCGTGTTCATATCCATCTTATACTTATAAAAGGTAATAAAGCTGAAAAGTGCGATGTCCAGACAACCCATTCGCACCATAGCCCCTTTGAAATTTTGGGAAGTGGCTATTGCGGTAGTCTGTGACTCAACGCACCTCGAAGCTTTACCTTTAAAATCAATCTAGAAAATTTTTTATTTAATGTTTTATTATGCATGATTTTTCTGTCTAATTTCAATAAAAATGGTTTTAAATAATTGTATGAAAAGAATATAATTGTCGGAGATAATTGATTTCCATTCTAATGGTTAGTTTAATTTCTAACGGTAATTTGACTGAATTTTGAGAAATTTTAAAAATAATCAGTTTCTGCCATCGAAACTTTTTTTTTTTTGTTTTAAAATTTGGCTGCATCCGACGTTCCTAATAGTACCATTATTTTCAATTTTTTCAGCCTAACTGAACGGTTCTATCAGATTTAAAACAAGAAATTTGTTAAAAATAGCTTTTTTCCGTTTTTTTTTGAATTAACTTTTTTCCTGGCTTGAAGAAGGATATTTTTCTATAGTGAGCATACTCCTGAGTGAAGTTTCTTCTGAGCCTTCAACATGTATTGTTTTAAATTTACTATTGGATTATTTTCGCAGTAAGAATGCTTATGTTCTGCAGATGCATTTATGTATATAATAACTATTTTCACGTTCGCAATTTTTTAATATTGCTCTGATTAACGTACTCTTTATTGTTTTCTACATTTGAATGTTATTATCAGAAAAAAAATAAACGGGAAAATCAATAATGTATTTTTTGTTTTGTCTCTAGAACTTTTTCATGTAATTGTGAGCGGTTTTATTTTTGGTTAGTCCTGATTCCATGGACAACGTCAAAAGTGCACCATGGTTCTAAATAAGAATTAATTTGAAGGCGTAGGCTCTGATTTTATAGATTTTAAAAAGTTTCGAAGCACATTTCTTCTGCAACATCTTCTGCGAGACTTCCTCCATTTTGCAGAGAACATGTCTCTGTGTTTAAATTTTAGTTTTGATTCTCTCTCTCTCTTGTCTTTTCTGATGCTTTGTTTAATGTATATTTTGTCAACATTTTGAAATTGTTTAGTTCTTGTTCGGTATATTGTTTAAAATAACTGTTTTTCCAACTTCTGTGATTTTCATTCAAATCAGAATGTTGCAAGGTGATAAACAGTTGGATGTGGAAGTTTTTTTAATTCAACAATGTTATATTATTGAGGAAATTACAAACCATTTCCAAAAAAAAAGTGCTTTCTAAACGCTCTCTGAATAAAGTTACAAATTAATCAAAAAGGATCGAAGTGAGAATGAAAATATTTCTGAAAAGAGAGCGTTTCTTCTAAATGCCCTTTAATTAAAAATTATTCAACAAAGAGCAAATCATTACAAATATTGTCTTGCATTATGATTTTCGAAGAATGCCTTAATATTAAAAATTAATGGAAAATGAGAAATTCACCTGAATATTTGCTTCGCGGAAGGATTGTAAAATGTCTGAAAGCATGGATGGGTTTGAGGATGAAAGGATGGTGTACCTGCTCCATCGGCTGATCTGTCGTCGGTCAATGTAGGATCTGTTGATGCTTGATGTCATTGGGAAAGGTTTAGTGGTAACATGGTTGAAAAGAAACGATGAGGAGCATATAATATTTTGAACCTGAGCAACGCCGGATTATCAGCTAATTTTATAAACTGTTTATATTTGACAACTTGTTTTGCCATCTTAAGACGTTTCTGAGTTGAGTTTTCCTTGTAGTCTTTCGTTAGTCCTGTTAGGGTGTTTGAGTAACAAGATATAAATTCTTGATGCGATACCTTCCAAAATAGTCGATATGAGGCAGGATAAAACGGTGACCTTCGAAACTTTCCATAATCTCTTTGCTAAAAAAATTAGTACAGAACACTGCAATGGGTGAGGTTGGGATGAAACAAAAAAACAATAAAAGAACCTCATCGATGAATGAAATATAAAAGCCGCAATGCCCAATGTGACCAAAGTTATTTTTCCGCCTCAAAACGTGGTTGATCGAATTCTTAGGTAATAGCATAGAAATTTTTAGGAAAGCATAAAAAATGAGAAAAGTATTTTTTAGTAGATTAAAGCAGAACCAAAATAGTCAACATTTAGAATGGTAACTCTTCTTCATAGTTTTACTTAATGAAAGGAAATCAGAACATGGGCGAATCCAGGTAATATCAGGCTGCGTGAGCCCCGAGTTAAAACCCGTCCAGAATTCTTATTTTGTTTAAACTATGCTAACCGTTTGTTCTATTCCACCCCCCCCCCTTTAAAAAAAAAAATTGTTGGCTTGTCGACTGGAAATTTACCACTTTTCTTAGCTTCACTAGTACTTAGTAAAGCGTCGACGCGGATGCATTACATTTCTTTATTCATTATTTCAATTGTATTTTTAAAAATTTCAATGGAAAAAGTTATTGTAATGTTCTGATTCTGCTGTCAGTGAGAGTTGTTCAAAGTTGAAAGGTTATTTGCTTTGAGGTTTGATATCTCAGTCACGATGATGCAAAAAAATTTTATGACTAACACCCAAACCCAACCTATATTCCGCCTGAACGTAAAAGAATGCAAACGACGTAAAATGAATCTACGTCAATTTTGATTCTTCTGCAAACTTTTTTTTTTTTTTTTTTTAGAAGAAGGATGAGTTAAATACGATGTCTGAAATCATGCTTACATGA
>BGPR01037594.1:0-15075 GCA_013235015.1 Araneus ventricosus | reverse complement strand
TAATATTTTTCTGTTAATATTTAATTAATAGTAAAACGGCATTACCATCTGAAAGATATCTCCTACTGTATCCCTATATTAATATCTAGAGGAAGGTAGCCATTTCCTTATCCAGATGTTATTTTCTGTCATAAATTTACTATCTCCATAGAGCATATCAATGCTGAATTTGTGGAATTGAAGAATTTGTCATACAAATACAACTGAATTCTTTTCATAAGTTAAAAGTTGGCATTTAAAGTATAAAGTTAGATTACCTAATCAGCTTAAAATGACTATGGAGTTTTGATTGTGCACAACTTTTTCCCATTATCTGATTTATTATTTCTTCTCTAATATTTTAAACTATTAATTATTTAAATAATAATTATCATTGTAATTTTCAATATGTTTAAAAATGTGAACAAGTCACACACTATAATTCTGAGTTAAAGAAAAAAGGGAATTAAATTTTTCCTTCTAATAAAGAGTTTTAAGAAAAGTATACATATTAGACATTTTGGAAATAAGACTAAACTTGAGCATTATAAGTTTCAATACATATTTTATTATAATGAGATAAGATAAATATCAGTCTTTTATTGCTAACGCCAACAGCTCAGATTAAGCATGCTAAACTGTAATGGCTCATAAAATGTAAAATTTCCATTTTAAGTAACATCTTTATACTTATTTCATTTCCAAGTACCTTTAAAATACTCAGTATGAAGTCATTTTGAAAACTATTTTAAAACGTGAAATTTGACGTAGAAAGAATTCAAATTATTTTTTTATGAATTGTAAAATATAACCTTACATTTTTTAAAATTTTCCTACAAAGTTAGTGATTAAAAAATTACTTCTTGCCAATTTAAAGGAAAAATTATAGCTGTTCCAAAGCAGTGTCATGCATTTTTTTTATACAACAAACTTAATATATTTTATATAGGTGCGAAATGATTTATTTTTATTTAATAAACATGGTCACATATTTCTATAACAAAACTATTGAAGACTTAAAGTTTCGTCATTTATGGTTAAAAGTAACTTACTAATACAAAAGCAAATTTTCAAACACTTAAACATAACTATACACTTAAGAGAAGAACAGGTTTTTGTTTCTAAGCTTTCCTAATTTGATGATTTCTCGTGCAATAACATAGCCGTATAAATTAATTTCTTTTAATAAAGGAACCGATAATCTAAATTCAGTTGTTCTGAAGTTGAAAATAATTTCATGGTATTTGAAATATAGAAAGTGAAAAATTAACTTTCGAACAAAAATTCATCAGATCTTATCTCTTGAGAATCTGCAGGGATTGTACACTGATAAAGTATGTTTCCTTCGTCTGATTTATGGTGAGTTTTAATGGATCTATTGGTGTGGCGTAAAAATACCCACATTGGCCCGGCCTACCCAAAAAGGGAGTAAGGCCGGTAGAGGACCAGTGGGGAGACCTCCACCAGCATGTGGAGGACGGGATTTATTGGGTACAATAAAAAAAGAAAAATGATACAGGCATTGCCCGAACAGGGGCAGTAATTTTAAATACAAGAGAGCTGGGAGTGTAAACATGGTTCGGCCCACCTCGGTGGGGAGAAAATAGCTTGATTTACTGCTCGGGCAAACAAGGAACAGTAAAAATATATAAAAATAGATAAGTATTGAAAAAGAAACAAACAAATAAACACAGAAAAAGCAATAAAAATCAGATATATAAAAAGGTCAAATATTGAAGCCCCATAATATAAAAACAAAACATACACAAACAATATTACACATCAAAAGACACACGAAACACAAATAGAAACTGTACCAAACATAGAATTAAAAATACATAAATTAATAATAATAATAATAATTACTACTGAGATAGAGAGGAATAAATTCCGTTAGTCAACGGTAATGCACGTCCCGCGTATAAGGGAATATCAAATTATCAGTAACAGAATGTTTTTTTGAGTAAAACTGCGCAAGTTAAAAATTACTTTATGTCCTATACAGGATAAAAACAGACGGGGTGCCAGCTTAGGTGTCATCCTCGTCATCTGACTGAGGTTCAAAATTACGAGGTCCGTCCCAAAATAGCCTTCGTGTTGCTTCAAAAGGGGACGTAAATATCAACTAAACTGTAAACGATGCCTTATAAAACTTACCTTATAATTTTCTATACTAATGCCTTATAAAAATTCATCAAACAAGGAAAAGTATTTCCTTATTTAAATATAAAATTTTCATTTAAAATACTTAAGAATAAAATACTTAAAGATCGAACTAAATATTAAAACAAAGTAAAGAAAACCTAAAAAATGCAGTTTATTCTATTTTTGATTACTGTAACTTTGATTTATCGAGCATAAATAAAAATTGTATTTTCCCTGCATTCTGAAGTCTTTCCCTTTTTTCCCTTTCTCAAGCTTAATGAATTATTTTACATAATTTTTTAAAAATTCATTAAAAACATACAATACGCACGTGCATTATTGTACAATTCAAATTTTTGGGTAGCATTTTTAAGAGCCAGCAATATACATTTCGTTTACCATTCAATGACGTATCTAGAAGAAAACTACACTGTAAAAAAAATAACGTAAAATTTACGGTTTTAAACTGGCAGCTGGGTTGGTTGTGCAAAACCGTGAAAGTTACGAAGTAAATCCGTAGTCAACAACGGTTTTTTACCGTATGAAATCAAGTTTTCTCCGTAAAAATTAAGTCATCGAAGTAAGTGACGTCATCGACTGAGTTGAGTTGTTTTTCTCCTTCTGTTCGAGTTGAATTGAAATGTGCTGATGTGTATTATCAATTAGGAATATTAATTAATCAAGGCTTAATTATTAATTTCAATTAGTTTAATTAATATATTTTTTAATTGAACTTACTTGGACGATTTCGATGCAAGATGGTGACAAAACTTCTAACTCCTCCGAGCCGGGGATCGAAACCGCGTTCATAGCAATAAAAGGCAGTCGCTGTAACCACTAGACCACCGGAGACTTCATAAAATGAAGTAAAAATAATCTATTTGAGTTTTAAAGTCACTATAGCTCTAGTGGCGCCACCTAGTGTTGTAAAAATCAACTATTGCCAAAACACGTGTTTTAAGGTTAGCTTTCATGAGTGACAACAGGTTACTGCAACATGTGTAAACAATAGCTCGGATGGAACCCTATTAAAAACATGAAATAAATGCAATAAAATTACATTTAAGAAAAGGGAAAGTTATCGTACGGAAAGCAATACCGTATGACGAAAAATAGAATTTGAACTGACGGTTTTAAACCGTTTATGGCTGGAGCAGAAAACGGTGAAAATCCGTTTTGTCAACAATACAGCTTTAAACCGTCAAATATACGGAAAAAGTCCGGGAAAAAAACGGATATTTTTTACAGTGTAAACTTGAATTTATCTAGTATCTTTCACAGACTTTCATTGCAGCAAATGATTAATTATGTGAAATATTAATATATTTCTCTCACTAGTTACTCATTCTGTACCATTTAATAAGTCGCAGTTGTTATAATTCGGGTTACTTTCCTTTTAGACATTTCGACTTAAAAAAAGAAGAAAAAAACTTTTATTGTTTGCAAAATTCAATATTCGGAAAAATGCTGGCATCTTAATTAAATGATTTTTTTAAATAATTGTTTTGATTTTGCTTTGGTGAAATGTGTATTAGGCCAAAGTACTTATTATAAAATGCTTTATTTCAAAAGAAGACGTTGAAAAAGATAAAGCATTCTGGCATAAATTTCAATTTCCATTAAATTTATATTTTTCAGTCTTATATAAATTGCATATTTTCATATAAGTTCCGTTTCTAGTTGCCCGTAAAGTTTTGATGCTAAAAAGACCGAGAAGCGCCTAGCATCCAGCTAATATTATTTATGAGAAGAAATATCCCATGATTTTCGAATATTAAATTTCGCCAAATGTCACGATTGAAGACGAATGTTTAAAGTATTGCAACCACTACCGAAACTTGTTCTAATCAGTTGCAAAACCGCCTGTTAGGTTAGGTTATATTAACGTCCCGTTTTGAAGCAACACGAGGGCTATTTAGGGACGGACCTCGTAATTTTGAACCGCGGTCAGATGACGAGGACGACACCTGAGCTGGCACCCCCCTCTCCAAACTTCCGCGCCACACCAACGGGAGGACGTTTGGCCACTACGTATGATTTAGCGTGCAACAGGCCCCATACACGGCGGATCTTCAGTGGAATCGGGTTTCGAACCTGCGACCCTCCGGCCCCGAGGTCGAGACCTTGCCACTAGGCCACCGCGGCCTCACAAAACCGCCTGTCAAAAGAGCTTTGATGGACAGTTTTATGACTTGTACGTATAGGGATTGCAATCCAGAAAACCGGATCTGGTAATCCGGCGGATCCGCCAACATTAGACGTCTACCGGATCCGGTAAATTAAAAAAAATACATGAAGCCGATTTCTTGCAAAAAATACTCGCGTTGTTGCAAGAATAGGTACTTACATGCGTGGTGTGTACGAGTCGTTCGACGCTGACTCACCCGCTTCACATATAGACATTCTTATTGTTCAATTGATAGATGAATTATGTTTATGTTGCATTTACGAGTACGAGAATCATTTAAGTAGATAATTAGACTTAGAAATGAATTGAGTAACGATCTATATTTCTAATTTTTATTTATAATACGACTTTCTTCTTACATAGTGACCGAAATAACGTTTTAAATTGTAAATATGTACCTATTTGTATTGCATTGCAGGTACTAGTCTAAAAGTTCTAAAACAAAAATGTCACTTTTGAAACCAATTCAAAATGAAAACAGGAATATTAATATACTTACAGAATTAAAAAAAAATATGATGATGATACAAGACGAACTGATGATACATTTACTATGCCGAAAAAAAAAGTTGTAAGACTAGAAATGAAAAATATCTTAGAAAGAGTTGTTAGAGATGATAGCTTTAAAGAAAACGTAGATAATATAGTAGAAAATAACTTAGATTCATCGTCATTGAAAAATGATTTGACATTACAGAAAGAATTATAGATGCAAATCCAGCAAGGTATGAAAACCTAGAGTATAAATACCAAAAAAAGAGAAAGATTATGAGAAAACATTAAGAAAGGAAATGACTGCATGTGAAAGTGAAGGAGTTAGAGGAAAATACTTGTCTTCTATTCATGAGTATTTGTTGACAATAAAACCGACAAGTGTAGAAGCAGAAAGGGCTTTCTAGGCCGCTGGTTATATTTGTAGATCTGTAAGAAGTCTATTGACAGATGACACAATTAACACTATTTATTTCCTACGATAATTTTTTCAAAACCGAAGTGAGTTTTTTAATTGTTTTACTTAAAATAATAATTTAAAGTAAGTACATTAAAAAATACGAAAAAGTTTTAAACTCGTTATTGTGATATAATTGTGCCATTGATTAAACAGATTCATGATGACTGTCATAATTATAAGAATAAGACTGCTTGGCGTGTCTAAAATACCTAATTATTGTGATCTCAGTTGATAAGCTTGGTTTAGTTAGATTTAATATAAGTTACTTACATAATATAACAATTACAATTTAACTGGTTACACTGTACTAACTTTTTATTGTTGACTAATACGTAAATGTTGATAAATTATAACAGTGTAAATAAAGTTGATTTCATAAGAAATTAACGCTTTTTTTTATAAACTTTGTAATACGCTCACCTTATCATTTCTTATACAGTTGATTTTGAAATGAAAAGGCCAAATAGTTTTGATGTGACCAGTCCGGCCGGATCCGGTCGGATCCGACCGGATTGAAATTGGTGCCGGATTGCAATCCCTACTTGTACGGAAACGTATATGTACGGAAAAGTCACTATACCAAAATAAACTACTCTCTTAAAAATAATGATAAGACTATAAATAGTTAAAAATATTGATCCGACTATAAATAGTTTATAAATAAACAAATAAATGCTGCGACTATAAATATATAGATAGAATATAAATAAATAAATTTTACTGTAATCAACCACTGAAAAATAATGATGCGTCTATAAATTAATAGTTATAAACAGCTGCAAATATAGAGTACTCGGGTATTTTCTATTAACAGTAAAATAATATTGACAATTAAATAATAATTTCTATTTACAGTTAAATAATATTTTTCTGTTAATAGTTAATTAATATATAAACCGCATTACCGTCTGAAAAATAAAGATGAGACTTTAAATAGTTAATTATAACATTTAGAAGAAATAGTTAGCGAATATAAGTTGTTTTATAACAAATTCGATTTAAATGCTTTAGTCAATGAGTTTGATTTTAAAAGTAAAGAGGAATATCATTATCATTTTTCATTATTGAATTATCAGTTAATATCAGTAGTTAGACTGAGCAGTTTTTTCTCTTCGTCGCGCGCGCAACACAGAATCCAAAATAATATGTTTTTCTTGAAGTTCCAGTATTTCTAGGAATTCTGTATTTTCTTGACATGAACATTATATCCGTTAAACGAAGCTTTGAAAACGGGAGAGATAAATCAATCAAAGATAAAATAATACATTATGAATTCAACTTACCTGACCTGCAGACGGTAAATTCTCCCAACTGACTTTTGACTGTCAAAGCACAGACAACTGAGAGAAGTTTAAGGACACTCAGACCACGTGACTGATTCACCAATAGACCAATTAGATTAGGACGCATTCAATAAATAGTTCAACTTCCGTCCATTTTGGGGCATATGGACTTGACCATTTGGTAGTTGACGAGGAACAAAGAAAAATAGGGAAGGAAATCGTCCCCCCTAGCTCACTCTAGTTTTCTTGCTTTTCCCTATAAGGAATACAGGTGGAAGAGGCAGGTGAAGGACAATAGGTTGGAATTTCACCACCGATCCACCCCAAAATCGAATAACCCAGACAATAAGGGTTTCGAAAGGGAAATAATTAGAGTAAAACTGAATTTTAACGCATTGATAAACCACCATAAGAGGAGCAATTTTACAAAAGCCCCTAAAAATCCCTTTGAAGGTGCCTCCTTCATCCATCCTGAGAGGTACAAAATACCAGTGCCTCTGGTACAACCATTTTCTCTGTAACTCATTGGTTCCCAACCATTTCTTCCTTCTTGTATCCCTTGATTATTCATTTTGTTTTCGTGTACCACCCACTGTCAAATCCAACTCCTTCCCTCCCCATTTCTCTGTAAAGAAATTGTTAAGGTTATTTAAGGTATCCGAACACGTTGAAAAGTCGATTTTCGGCCAAAAGTCCCATTTTTTAATTTTTGATGATTTGGATAGTTCATTCATTTACCTTTCTAAAACATCTTTACTCTTGTCGGTACGTTAATTAGAAGATGAGATATTAATTGTTTTATAACAAACCGAACACCGTAAGTGGGCTTTTAATTAACGGAAGTTGTAATTTAAAGGGACAGAAACCTGTCAAAAATTCTCTTAAATTGCATTTTTTCAAGTTAATATGATGTTAGTATATTTTTAGGATTTTTTTTAAAGTTTAGATACTTAATTTAAGCGCGTGGAAAAACTAAAATTTGATTTTTCTCAAAATTAGATGTTATGCATAATTTTCACACTTCAAACTCGATAACTGAAGATATTATCATTCGATTGTTCTGAAATTTTGTGAACACTTTCTTCAAATGTGTCTCTAGTGAATGTACTAGAATAATGTATATTGTAACAATGGTTTTTTTAATTATGATTTTTTATCTGAAAAATGACATAAATGACATGAAAAATTTGCTGAAAATCTCATAATGATTGTTCGATTAGCTCTAAAATTTTTATTTATACAAAGAATGTTAAGATTTTAGTACAAGCACTAGTCCATAGTATGTAGTTTATTTTAGTATTAGTTTTATTCGAATTCTTACAAAAGTTTGACCTCTAGCATGTTTGAAGTTTTTGGAAATTTCTTCTAAAAAACAGCAGAAATTCAAGATTTTTGAAAATTTATAATAATTTATAATCAAAAATCATACTCTAATATCAATCTTTATTAAATTAGAATCTAAAAAACATATTTTGGTGTTTCTAGTTCACAATTTTAAAAAAAAGTGCTCCGAACGTGTTCGAATACCTTAAGTTAGCTTAAAAGTGAAATGTCTCCAATTATTAACATTTTCAGTACTTATTTCGTTTTCCCATTTTCACAATGGCATTAGTTCAACGCCAAAGCAAACGAAACCTGTATTGCAATTCTTTCGTTTTAATTTACAAGGATATATAAAAATTGCACTTCATAATAATTAACTGTTCGAGTGGTATAGTTAATAAATAGCAAGAAACGAAATTCTCTAAATCCCTTGTGTTTTCTTGTTTCCAACATTAACAACTTTGATTTCGCGTACCCCAAATGGTCCTTCGCGTACCGCCAAGGGTACGCGTACCACAGGTTGAGAACCTCAGCTGTAACTAATAATCAGACCAAGTTCAATTGTTTCGTTTTATTTGTTCTGGGCTGTTAATCCTTTCGCGTTCATTGGCTTCGGAGTGAAACCACACATTGAGCAATTGTTTACTGCGCATGGGCGAAACATAGCGTAACTTTTCTTTCATAACTTACGAGCCAGATATATATATAGGCCAACTTATATAAAAATTCCAGCTCAGTACCGTTAGTATTCTTAAAGACATCGGCATTGCAAGAGCTAAATTGATTTTGATCTCTAAGAGAAACAAAATGATGAGGGCTCTTGCACAAATTGATATTTTCAAAATTGAATCTCCCAAAGCAATATTGAATTTTATAAAGGTTGAATATCCTGAATACTCAGATATACTTATAAATTAAATACATAATTTAAATTGCGATGATAATTTATTCGGAGGAAAAATAGCCAGTTAGCGTTCAGTGTTTTCACGGTGAAACAACAAATTTCTTGAAAATAAAAAATGCCAATTTTTTTTTCGTTACACATTTATGATCAGTTACGTGTCTAATACTCATTTTTGAAATAAATTTAGTAATTTTCAAAACGAAACGTGTAGTGAACTTCAAAGGGTTAAATGGGGTGCAAGAATAGTTTTTTTATATTTACGTTAAATTTAACAGTTTATAAAAATATAAATTAAGAAAATATGTGAAAAATGTAGTTTTTTTTTTTACTTTGACACTTTAGCCCAATATTTTTGATATGCCATATTATAAACAAATCCTCCTACTAAAAGTTCGAGTCTACACTTTTTTTAAAATCTACTCATAAACAGTTTCATTTATTTATGTGGGATGCAGAGGCTGCCCGTGGCACCAAGGAGTGAATGCGGAAGGAAAGAACGTTTGAATAGACTTGAGAAATAGAGTCGTACATTTTTTTTATAAGTGTTAAATACAGTGGAATCTCCCTATAGCGAAATCGCCTGGTTCTAGTTGAAAAATTCGCTCTAGAGAAAATTTCGTTATACGGAGATTAGAGATTTTTGCAGTTATTTAAGTAAATGTTATAAACCTTTTAGTATGTGCGATAAGTTCAAAAATATTTAATTATGACTTGCAATTAAAAATGAAGTAATATTTATTATAAATTTATTAAAATTATACTAATTTTTATTGTATAAATAAAATGCTCAAAAGTGAAGACAATTCACCAATTTAGAGAATAATATGTACTAGTACGGATAAACGTAAAATGCGTATTGTCACATCCATTGGCTGTTCCCACCCCTATTCTTGGAATCTTGACCCGTAGAAATGTTGCTCCCTCTGTAGAAACCCAAGTCCCCACAAGTGCATTACCCTAGCATTCTATTGTTATGTGTTATCGCTGGAATGAACAATGCGAGTGGTTTCAGAAACAAGCACTTGTGAGCGATTTGTTTGCCCAGAAATTAGCAATTTTCTCCAAAAATGACAAAAATCGAAAAGATAAAGGTCTGAAAAAATTCGTTATAGGGAGACAACCACTTCGTTATATGGAGAATATTTTGAATGTTATTTAACATTCCGATTAAAAATTTCGTTATAGGGAGAAATTCGCTGTAGGGAGACTTCGTTGTAGGGAGACTCTACTGTATATTATTTGAGTTTTAATAAGACCATTAGATAATCTTAAATACAGCTGAAGTTTAAAAATTCCCACCATAATAATATTAAGTCAAATTTGCCAGTAAAACATGCATATTTCTAAGTAAACGTTTGTGTGACATTTAGAATGCAGACCTTATGGAAATAAAAAAAAATATGTTGGTTGGGGGGCGGCGCCACATTGGCACCCTCCCCCGTTAGAAAAGTTACTTCGGATCGCTTCTGTGGATTGAAAGTAAAAAGTTTCGGCTTGCGGTGCGGCTGCTCAGTCATCGAGAGTGTTGACGCATGCGTGCCACTTGCAAAGTGGAATGGGATGTTGCGCATGCGCCCAACCGGTAAGTGACGCTCGTGTATTTGGAGAAATGAGTTAGCTGTAATTCATAAATGACGTGGGTAAAGGAACTCTCAATTGAAACCCACAAATTAAGTACACTGTAAAAAATATCCGTTTTTTCCCCGGACTTTTTCCGTATATTTGACGGTTTAAAGCTGTTTTGTTGACAAAACGGTTTTTCACCGTTTTCCGCTCCAGCCATAAACGGTTTAAAACCGTCAGTTCAAATTCTATTTTTCGTCATACGGTATTGCTTTCCGTATGATAACTTTCCATTTTCTTAAATGTAATTTTATTGCGTTCATTTCATGTTTTTGATAGGGTTCCATCTCCGCTATTGTTTACACATGTTGCAGTAACCTGTTGTCACTCATGAAAGCTAACCTTAAAACACGTGTTCTGGCAATAGTTGATTTTTACACCACTAGGTGGCGCCACTAGAGCTATAGTGACTTTAAAACTCAAATAGATTATTTTTACTTCATTTTATGAAGTCTCCGGTGGTCTAGTGGTTAGAGCGACTGCCTTTTATTTCTATGAACGCGGTTTCGATCCCCGGCTCGGAGGAGTTAGAAGTTTTGTCACCATCTTGCATCGAAATCGTTCAACTAAGAATTATATTAATTAGACTAATTGAAATTAATAATTAAGCCTTGATTAATATTACTAATTGATAATACACATCAGCACATTTCAACTCGAACAGAAGGAGAAAAACAACTCAACTCAGTCGCTGACGTCACTCACTTCGATGACTTAATTTTTACGGAGAAAACTTGATTTCATACTTGATTTTTTGAACGGTAAAAAACCGTTGTGACTACGGATTTACTTCGTAACTTTTACTGGAAAAACTTGTTCCTGTATGGTAAAAAACCGTTGTGCCTACGGATTTACTTCGTAACTTTTACGGTTTTGCACAACCAACCCAGCTGCCAGTTTAAAACCGTAAATTTTAAGGGATTTTTTTTACAGTGTATTAAAAAATGATAAAAAGTATTCCGTGCACTGTAAATACTGTAAAAAATGTGTTGTGTGATGTAAAACAAAATATAAAAAGGAAGCAGTGCCGGATGGTGTGTCACTATCTAATTACATATCGAAAGTATAAACAGCGAGCAATGCGATTTACTGGACTAGATTATTAAATGTACATCGTCAAACGTGGTTTGTAGAGAAAGTATTAATCCGTATTATAAAACAAATAATGGTGAAGTTGGGGTAGATTGATACTCTAAACATTGATACAGTCCATCAGTTTTGTGGGTTGGAACGGCTCAAGATGTTCACACACCCTCATATATATGCCACTGTAACCTTTATCACACGGTATATTTTTCGGCCATGTTGAAACAAAAGTTAATATACAAATGAATCAAACCGCTAATCTTCTAGTCTAACTAAATTTTTCTCTAAGTACGAGTTGTGTGATTTCTTTAACTAATTACGTTTTCCTGCCAGGGAATCTACTCCAAAGGTTGGAAAAAACATTTATTTTTCTGAACTATATTAAGTTTTGAGGTTTTTTAGCGTTGATTTTGCGTGACCACTTGCTTTAAGTAAAAAAAAATCTCTTGGGGAAGATTGATACAACATTTGACTTCGGGGCACATTGATACGCATCTTCTGTGTGTATCAATGCGCCTTAACAGCAACTGCTTTGCAAAATCGACTTAAGAAATGGAATAAGCCTAAAAATAAACTATCTAAGAGAAACAAGCAAATAAGTATTTGTTTAAACAATGAAAACGGTTTGAATTTCAATGCAAAAATGAAAACAATTGTTGTAAATTAAGTTTAAAATATTTTTCACGAATTTATTAAAATTGGGAAAAAATGCACTGAAACTTAATTAATATCATCGAAAAGATAATTTTTTTGTATTTTCAGATGGTGTGAAAATTATTTTCGTAAGTCATCAAGGAAGAAACGAAAATTTCCCTTAATTTTTAATTAATTAAAATTTCTGAAAACGGCTTTGAGGATCACATTCCCTCTCTCCAAAGTATTTTTACACACACACATACGCGTTCTCCTTCATTATTTATAGAAATAAATTATTTTCTGAGGCATTATAGTTTCAATTTTCCAGTCTCATTAAAAATGTTGAATTTTGATTAAAATAAAAGTTTGTTACTTTGTTAAACTTTTTAACCTTGATTTGGAATACAAAGTTTATAGATGAAACAAATTTTATTTAGATCCCATGCGTATTAATCATCATTATTTTCGATATTTCCGTGTGTATCAATGTACCCTTATTATGGGGCAGATTGATACAAATCCATTCTTAGGGAAAAATATGTAATAAGTATTTTATTATATCATTTATGACCAAAACTTGATTGAAATTCTATATTAGATTAACAAATGCATAAATATAGCGTATTAATTATAATTATTACCGTTGATAAAATCATTTTTTAGCTTTCCAAAAAAAAAAGTGTATCTATGTCCCCGCATTCCCTCTATTATATGTATGAAAAGAAATATAATTTCTATTATTTTCCTCATACATTTTTTTTTTTAACTAAGTTCATTGAATAACGGTTTATATCTCTAATAAAGCAGATAATGAGGAAATTAACCAAATTATTCCAATTTTTGCTCAAAAGCCTGTCCAATTTCGCGAAATCTCACGTTTACATTGTTGTAACCTTTCCCAAAACTTTTTCATATCAGTCAAATAAGATCATTGATCTATAGTTATTGATTTGTACTCATCTGCCACTGTACGCATCTGCCACTGTGTGCATCTGCCACTGTGCGCATCTGCCACTGTGTGCATCTGCAACTGTACGCATCTGCCACACAATCGTTTTGGGGCACCCCTCCCCAACTTCCAAAACAAGATATTTCTTTTGTTGAATTTTATTTAGACTATATGTAAACAGCTTTCTAGTAAAAAATATTATCGCAAACTAAAGTAACAAAACATTTAATTTCGGGTCACCTTGACAAGAGTTGGTGTCAATATCTTTCATGCAAAAATTTAAGTTAAATTTAAAAGTAATTTTAAACAAAATTATAAAATATTTTTTAAAAAAAACTTTAACACACTCTAGATACTCTAATACAAAGTTTATCAGAGCTGTTGATTTGTCAATCAGTCATCCTACTGCGAAAAATTAAAAAATAAAAAAATTGAAACCCTCACTGATCTGCAACCGAATTTGGAAACGCGAACAGAATCCTAAGTATGATATTCTGAAATATTCAAATTATTATCAACTATTTTTTTAAAAAAATAGTTGACGGAAGCTGTGCTCTTTGGGAATTTTCACCTCTAGTAAGCCAAATTTGAAGTTTCTTATGCAGGGCACTATATTGTAGAGTCATAATAGCATAGTCATTTCCAGCATCAAAAAACTTGCAACGGTAGTATAGAGGAAGGCTTTGCTACTGGGTTTATAAAATTTTCACTCATTTTCCTCCCATCTTCTCTCTACCTGTCTTTCTCTACCCAAAAGTATAAAAATAAAATGCACTAGAAAAACAATGATTAGTATTTTATAGGTACTGACGTAATGTATTATTCGATGCACATTTTATTCGAGTGCATGCTTCAGAGGTGATAGAAATAAATAGTGTGTCTTGCTTTTTTAAAAGTTCTATTCTTAAGTTTTGTCCTACACTGTAAAATATATCCGTTTTTTTCCCGGGCTTTTTCCGTATTTTTGACGGTTTAAAGCAGTTTTGTTGACAAGACGGTTTTTCGCCGTTTTCCGCTCCATCCATAAACGGTTTAAAAACGTCAGTTCAAATTTTATTTTTTGTCATACGGTATTGCTTTTCGTGCGATAACTTTCCCTTTTCTTAAATGTAATTTTATTGCACTCATTTCATGTGTTTAATAGGGTTCCATTTCCGTTATAGTGTAATAAGTGAATGTATTGACTTTAATTATGCATGGACAGAAAAAAAAAGAAATAATTTAAGAAGAAAAATATATCACCACTAATACTTTCTCTAATTTTCAAAATAAGCTTAGAAGTTTGAAGAATAATGTAGCTTTTAACATTTTGCTAAAAAAACTTAATTTCGTTCGATTCAGAATCAACCATTTTCCATATAAAATACGTATCGTTTAGTAGGAAAACTGACACATTAAAAAACCTTTTCATTTAAAACAAAGAAATAAATGAAATATCATATTAAACAGGGCATGGTCTAACTGTTTATACATGTTGCAGTAACCTGCTGTCACTCATAAAAGCTAACCTTAAAACAAGTATTCTGGAATAGTTAATTTTTATACCACTAGGTGGCGCCACTAGAGCTATAGTGACTTTAAAACTCGAATAGATTATTTTTACCATGTTGTATGAAGTCCCCGGCGGTCTATTGGTTAGAGCGACTGCCTGCCAACTGTATGAACGCGGTTTCGAAGTTTTGTCACCATCTTGCATCGAAATCGTCCAAGTAAGTTCAAATAAAAATTAGATTAATTAAATTAATTGAAATTAATAATTAAGCCTTAATTAATTAATATCCTAATTGAGAATACATATCAGCATGTTTCAACTCAACTCGAACAGAAGGAGAAAAACAACTCAACTCAGTCGATGACGTCACTTTCTTCGATGACTTAATTTTTTACGGAGAAAACTTGATCTCATATGGTAAAAAACTATTGTGCCTACGGATTTACTTCGTAACTTTTACAGTTTTGTACAACCAACCCAGCTGCCAGTTTAAAACCGTAAGTTTTATGGGATTT
>BGPR01037593.1:0-15075 GCA_013235015.1 Araneus ventricosus | reverse complement strand
TAATATTTTTCTGTTAATATTTAATTAATAGTAAAACGGCATTACCATCTGAAAGATATCTCCTACTGTATCCCTATATTAATATCTAGAGGAAGGTAGCCATTTCCTTATCCAGATGTTATTTTCTGTCATAAATTTACTATCTCCATAGAGCATATCAATGCTGAATTTGTGGAATTGAAGAATTTGTCATACAAATACAACTGAATTCTTTTCATAAGTTAAAAGTTGGCATTTAAAGTATAAAGTTAGATTACCTAATCAGCTTAAAATGACTATGGAGTTTTGATTGTGCACAACTTTTTCCCATTATCTGATTTATTATTTCTTCTCTAATATTTTAAACTATTAATTATTTAAATAATAATTATCATTGTAATTTTCAATATGTTTAAAAATGTGAACAAGTCACACACTATAATTCTGAGTTAAAGAAAAAAGGGAATTAAATTTTTCCTTCTAATAAAGAGTTTTAAGAAAAGTATACATATTAGACATTTTGGAAATAAGACTAAACTTGAGCATTATAAGTTTCAATACATATTTTATTATAATGAGATAAGATAAATATCAGTCTTTTATTGCTAACGCCAACAGCTCAGATTAAGCATGCTAAACTGTAATGGCTCATAAAATGTAAAATTTCCATTTTAAGTAACATCTTTATACTTATTTCATTTCCAAGTACCTTTAAAATACTCAGTATGAAGTCATTTTGAAAACTATTTTAAAACGTGAAATTTGACGTAGAAAGAATTCAAATTATTTTTTTATGAATTGTAAAATATAACCTTACATTTTTTAAAATTTTCCTACAAAGTTAGTGATTAAAAAATTACTTCTTGCCAATTTAAAGGAAAAATTATAGCTGTTCCAAAGCAGTGTCATGCATTTTTTTTATACAACAAACTTAATATATTTTATATAGGTGCGAAATGATTTATTTTTATTTAATAAACATGGTCACATATTTCTATAACAAAACTATTGAAGACTTAAAGTTTCGTCATTTATGGTTAAAAGTAACTTACTAATACAAAAGCAAATTTTCAAACACTTAAACATAACTATACACTTAAGAGAAGAACAGGTTTTTGTTTCTAAGCTTTCCTAATTTGATGATTTCTCGTGCAATAACATAGCCGTATAAATTAATTTCTTTTAATAAAGGAACCGATAATCTAAATTCAGTTGTTCTGAAGTTGAAAATAATTTCATGGTATTTGAAATATAGAAAGTGAAAAATTAACTTTCGAACAAAAATTCATCAGATCTTATCTCTTGAGAATCTGCAGGGATTGTACACTGATAAAGTATGTTTCCTTCGTCTGATTTATGGTGAGTTTTAATGGATCTATTGGTGTGGCGTAAAAATACCCACATTGGCCCGGCCTACCCAAAAAGGGAGTAAGGCCGGTAGAGGACCAGTGGGGAGACCTCCACCAGCATGTGGAGGACGGGATTTATTGGGTACAATAAAAAAAGAAAAATGATACAGGCATTGCCCGAACAGGGGCAGTAATTTTAAATACAAGAGAGCTGGGAGTGTAAACATGGTTCGGCCCACCTCGGTGGGGAGAAAATAGCTTGATTTACTGCTCGGGCAAACAAGGAACAGTAAAAATATATAAAAATAGATAAGTATTGAAAAAGAAACAAACAAATAAACACAGAAAAAGCAATAAAAATCAGATATATAAAAAGGTCAAATATTGAAGCCCCATAATATAAAAACAAAACATACACAAACAATATTACACATCAAAAGACACACGAAACACAAATAGAAACTGTACCAAACATAGAATTAAAAATACATAAATTAATAATAATAATAATAATTACTACTGAGATAGAGAGGAATAAATTCCGTTAGTCAACGGTAATGCACGTCCCGCGTATAAGGGAATATCAAATTATCAGTAACAGAATGTTTTTTTGAGTAAAACTGCGCAAGTTAAAAATTACTTTATGTCCTATACAGGATAAAAACAGACGGGGTGCCAGCTTAGGTGTCATCCTCGTCATCTGACTGAGGTTCAAAATTACGAGGTCCGTCCCAAAATAGCCTTCGTGTTGCTTCAAAAGGGGACGTAAATATCAACTAAACTGTAAACGATGCCTTATAAAACTTACCTTATAATTTTCTATACTAATGCCTTATAAAAATTCATCAAACAAGGAAAAGTATTTCCTTATTTAAATATAAAATTTTCATTTAAAATACTTAAGAATAAAATACTTAAAGATCGAACTAAATATTAAAACAAAGTAAAGAAAACCTAAAAAATGCAGTTTATTCTATTTTTGATTACTGTAACTTTGATTTATCGAGCATAAATAAAAATTGTATTTTCCCTGCATTCTGAAGTCTTTCCCTTTTTTCCCTTTCTCAAGCTTAATGAATTATTTTACATAATTTTTTAAAAATTCATTAAAAACATACAATACGCACGTGCATTATTGTACAATTCAAATTTTTGGGTAGCATTTTTAAGAGCCAGCAATATACATTTCGTTTACCATTCAATGACGTATCTAGAAGAAAACTACACTGTAAAAAAAATAACGTAAAATTTACGGTTTTAAACTGGCAGCTGGGTTGGTTGTGCAAAACCGTGAAAGTTACGAAGTAAATCCGTAGTCAACAACGGTTTTTTACCGTATGAAATCAAGTTTTCTCCGTAAAAATTAAGTCATCGAAGTAAGTGACGTCATCGACTGAGTTGAGTTGTTTTTCTCCTTCTGTTCGAGTTGAATTGAAATGTGCTGATGTGTATTATCAATTAGGAATATTAATTAATCAAGGCTTAATTATTAATTTCAATTAGTTTAATTAATATATTTTTTAATTGAACTTACTTGGACGATTTCGATGCAAGATGGTGACAAAACTTCTAACTCCTCCGAGCCGGGGATCGAAACCGCGTTCATAGCAATAAAAGGCAGTCGCTGTAACCACTAGACCACCGGAGACTTCATAAAATGAAGTAAAAATAATCTATTTGAGTTTTAAAGTCACTATAGCTCTAGTGGCGCCACCTAGTGTTGTAAAAATCAACTATTGCCAAAACACGTGTTTTAAGGTTAGCTTTCATGAGTGACAACAGGTTACTGCAACATGTGTAAACAATAGCTCGGATGGAACCCTATTAAAAACATGAAATAAATGCAATAAAATTACATTTAAGAAAAGGGAAAGTTATCGTACGGAAAGCAATACCGTATGACGAAAAATAGAATTTGAACTGACGGTTTTAAACCGTTTATGGCTGGAGCAGAAAACGGTGAAAATCCGTTTTGTCAACAATACAGCTTTAAACCGTCAAATATACGGAAAAAGTCCGGGAAAAAAACGGATATTTTTTACAGTGTAAACTTGAATTTATCTAGTATCTTTCACAGACTTTCATTGCAGCAAATGATTAATTATGTGAAATATTAATATATTTCTCTCACTAGTTACTCATTCTGTACCATTTAATAAGTCGCAGTTGTTATAATTCGGGTTACTTTCCTTTTAGACATTTCGACTTAAAAAAAGAAGAAAAAAACTTTTATTGTTTGCAAAATTCAATATTCGGAAAAATGCTGGCATCTTAATTAAATGATTTTTTTAAATAATTGTTTTGATTTTGCTTTGGTGAAATGTGTATTAGGCCAAAGTACTTATTATAAAATGCTTTATTTCAAAAGAAGACGTTGAAAAAGATAAAGCATTCTGGCATAAATTTCAATTTCCATTAAATTTATATTTTTCAGTCTTATATAAATTGCATATTTTCATATAAGTTCCGTTTCTAGTTGCCCGTAAAGTTTTGATGCTAAAAAGACCGAGAAGCGCCTAGCATCCAGCTAATATTATTTATGAGAAGAAATATCCCATGATTTTCGAATATTAAATTTCGCCAAATGTCACGATTGAAGACGAATGTTTAAAGTATTGCAACCACTACCGAAACTTGTTCTAATCAGTTGCAAAACCGCCTGTTAGGTTAGGTTATATTAACGTCCCGTTTTGAAGCAACACGAGGGCTATTTAGGGACGGACCTCGTAATTTTGAACCGCGGTCAGATGACGAGGACGACACCTGAGCTGGCACCCCCCTCTCCAAACTTCCGCGCCACACCAACGGGAGGACGTTTGGCCACTACGTATGATTTAGCGTGCAACAGGCCCCATACACGGCGGATCTTCAGTGGAATCGGGTTTCGAACCTGCGACCCTCCGGCCCCGAGGTCGAGACCTTGCCACTAGGCCACCGCGGCCTCACAAAACCGCCTGTCAAAAGAGCTTTGATGGACAGTTTTATGACTTGTACGTATAGGGATTGCAATCCAGAAAACCGGATCTGGTAATCCGGCGGATCCGCCAACATTAGACGTCTACCGGATCCGGTAAATTAAAAAAAATACATGAAGCCGATTTCTTGCAAAAAATACTCGCGTTGTTGCAAGAATAGGTACTTACATGCGTGGTGTGTACGAGTCGTTCGACGCTGACTCACCCGCTTCACATATAGACATTCTTATTGTTCAATTGATAGATGAATTATGTTTATGTTGCATTTACGAGTACGAGAATCATTTAAGTAGATAATTAGACTTAGAAATGAATTGAGTAACGATCTATATTTCTAATTTTTATTTATAATACGACTTTCTTCTTACATAGTGACCGAAATAACGTTTTAAATTGTAAATATGTACCTATTTGTATTGCATTGCAGGTACTAGTCTAAAAGTTCTAAAACAAAAATGTCACTTTTGAAACCAATTCAAAATGAAAACAGGAATATTAATATACTTACAGAATTAAAAAAAAATATGATGATGATACAAGACGAACTGATGATACATTTACTATGCCGAAAAAAAAAGTTGTAAGACTAGAAATGAAAAATATCTTAGAAAGAGTTGTTAGAGATGATAGCTTTAAAGAAAACGTAGATAATATAGTAGAAAATAACTTAGATTCATCGTCATTGAAAAATGATTTGACATTACAGAAAGAATTATAGATGCAAATCCAGCAAGGTATGAAAACCTAGAGTATAAATACCAAAAAAAGAGAAAGATTATGAGAAAACATTAAGAAAGGAAATGACTGCATGTGAAAGTGAAGGAGTTAGAGGAAAATACTTGTCTTCTATTCATGAGTATTTGTTGACAATAAAACCGACAAGTGTAGAAGCAGAAAGGGCTTTCTAGGCCGCTGGTTATATTTGTAGATCTGTAAGAAGTCTATTGACAGATGACACAATTAACACTATTTATTTCCTACGATAATTTTTTCAAAACCGAAGTGAGTTTTTTAATTGTTTTACTTAAAATAATAATTTAAAGTAAGTACATTAAAAAATACGAAAAAGTTTTAAACTCGTTATTGTGATATAATTGTGCCATTGATTAAACAGATTCATGATGACTGTCATAATTATAAGAATAAGACTGCTTGGCGTGTCTAAAATACCTAATTATTGTGATCTCAGTTGATAAGCTTGGTTTAGTTAGATTTAATATAAGTTACTTACATAATATAACAATTACAATTTAACTGGTTACACTGTACTAACTTTTTATTGTTGACTAATACGTAAATGTTGATAAATTATAACAGTGTAAATAAAGTTGATTTCATAAGAAATTAACGCTTTTTTTTATAAACTTTGTAATACGCTCACCTTATCATTTCTTATACAGTTGATTTTGAAATGAAAAGGCCAAATAGTTTTGATGTGACCAGTCCGGCCGGATCCGGTCGGATCCGACCGGATTGAAATTGGTGCCGGATTGCAATCCCTACTTGTACGGAAACGTATATGTACGGAAAAGTCACTATACCAAAATAAACTACTCTCTTAAAAATAATGATAAGACTATAAATAGTTAAAAATATTGATCCGACTATAAATAGTTTATAAATAAACAAATAAATGCTGCGACTATAAATATATAGATAGAATATAAATAAATAAATTTTACTGTAATCAACCACTGAAAAATAATGATGCGTCTATAAATTAATAGTTATAAACAGCTGCAAATATAGAGTACTCGGGTATTTTCTATTAACAGTAAAATAATATTGACAATTAAATAATAATTTCTATTTACAGTTAAATAATATTTTTCTGTTAATAGTTAATTAATATATAAACCGCATTACCGTCTGAAAAATAAAGATGAGACTTTAAATAGTTAATTATAACATTTAGAAGAAATAGTTAGCGAATATAAGTTGTTTTATAACAAATTCGATTTAAATGCTTTAGTCAATGAGTTTGATTTTAAAAGTAAAGAGGAATATCATTATCATTTTTCATTATTGAATTATCAGTTAATATCAGTAGTTAGACTGAGCAGTTTTTTCTCTTCGTCGCGCGCGCAACACAGAATCCAAAATAATATGTTTTTCTTGAAGTTCCAGTATTTCTAGGAATTCTGTATTTTCTTGACATGAACATTATATCCGTTAAACGAAGCTTTGAAAACGGGAGAGATAAATCAATCAAAGATAAAATAATACATTATGAATTCAACTTACCTGACCTGCAGACGGTAAATTCTCCCAACTGACTTTTGACTGTCAAAGCACAGACAACTGAGAGAAGTTTAAGGACACTCAGACCACGTGACTGATTCACCAATAGACCAATTAGATTAGGACGCATTCAATAAATAGTTCAACTTCCGTCCATTTTGGGGCATATGGACTTGACCATTTGGTAGTTGACGAGGAACAAAGAAAAATAGGGAAGGAAATCGTCCCCCCTAGCTCACTCTAGTTTTCTTGCTTTTCCCTATAAGGAATACAGGTGGAAGAGGCAGGTGAAGGACAATAGGTTGGAATTTCACCACCGATCCACCCCAAAATCGAATAACCCAGACAATAAGGGTTTCGAAAGGGAAATAATTAGAGTAAAACTGAATTTTAACGCATTGATAAACCACCATAAGAGGAGCAATTTTACAAAAGCCCCTAAAAATCCCTTTGAAGGTGCCTCCTTCATCCATCCTGAGAGGTACAAAATACCAGTGCCTCTGGTACAACCATTTTCTCTGTAACTCATTGGTTCCCAACCATTTCTTCCTTCTTGTATCCCTTGATTATTCATTTTGTTTTCGTGTACCACCCACTGTCAAATCCAACTCCTTCCCTCCCCATTTCTCTGTAAAGAAATTGTTAAGGTTATTTAAGGTATCCGAACACGTTGAAAAGTCGATTTTCGGCCAAAAGTCCCATTTTTTAATTTTTGATGATTTGGATAGTTCATTCATTTACCTTTCTAAAACATCTTTACTCTTGTCGGTACGTTAATTAGAAGATGAGATATTAATTGTTTTATAACAAACCGAACACCGTAAGTGGGCTTTTAATTAACGGAAGTTGTAATTTAAAGGGACAGAAACCTGTCAAAAATTCTCTTAAATTGCATTTTTTCAAGTTAATATGATGTTAGTATATTTTTAGGATTTTTTTTAAAGTTTAGATACTTAATTTAAGCGCGTGGAAAAACTAAAATTTGATTTTTCTCAAAATTAGATGTTATGCATAATTTTCACACTTCAAACTCGATAACTGAAGATATTATCATTCGATTGTTCTGAAATTTTGTGAACACTTTCTTCAAATGTGTCTCTAGTGAATGTACTAGAATAATGTATATTGTAACAATGGTTTTTTTAATTATGATTTTTTATCTGAAAAATGACATAAATGACATGAAAAATTTGCTGAAAATCTCATAATGATTGTTCGATTAGCTCTAAAATTTTTATTTATACAAAGAATGTTAAGATTTTAGTACAAGCACTAGTCCATAGTATGTAGTTTATTTTAGTATTAGTTTTATTCGAATTCTTACAAAAGTTTGACCTCTAGCATGTTTGAAGTTTTTGGAAATTTCTTCTAAAAAACAGCAGAAATTCAAGATTTTTGAAAATTTATAATAATTTATAATCAAAAATCATACTCTAATATCAATCTTTATTAAATTAGAATCTAAAAAACATATTTTGGTGTTTCTAGTTCACAATTTTAAAAAAAAGTGCTCCGAACGTGTTCGAATACCTTAAGTTAGCTTAAAAGTGAAATGTCTCCAATTATTAACATTTTCAGTACTTATTTCGTTTTCCCATTTTCACAATGGCATTAGTTCAACGCCAAAGCAAACGAAACCTGTATTGCAATTCTTTCGTTTTAATTTACAAGGATATATAAAAATTGCACTTCATAATAATTAACTGTTCGAGTGGTATAGTTAATAAATAGCAAGAAACGAAATTCTCTAAATCCCTTGTGTTTTCTTGTTTCCAACATTAACAACTTTGATTTCGCGTACCCCAAATGGTCCTTCGCGTACCGCCAAGGGTACGCGTACCACAGGTTGAGAACCTCAGCTGTAACTAATAATCAGACCAAGTTCAATTGTTTCGTTTTATTTGTTCTGGGCTGTTAATCCTTTCGCGTTCATTGGCTTCGGAGTGAAACCACACATTGAGCAATTGTTTACTGCGCATGGGCGAAACATAGCGTAACTTTTCTTTCATAACTTACGAGCCAGATATATATATAGGCCAACTTATATAAAAATTCCAGCTCAGTACCGTTAGTATTCTTAAAGACATCGGCATTGCAAGAGCTAAATTGATTTTGATCTCTAAGAGAAACAAAATGATGAGGGCTCTTGCACAAATTGATATTTTCAAAATTGAATCTCCCAAAGCAATATTGAATTTTATAAAGGTTGAATATCCTGAATACTCAGATATACTTATAAATTAAATACATAATTTAAATTGCGATGATAATTTATTCGGAGGAAAAATAGCCAGTTAGCGTTCAGTGTTTTCACGGTGAAACAACAAATTTCTTGAAAATAAAAAATGCCAATTTTTTTTTCGTTACACATTTATGATCAGTTACGTGTCTAATACTCATTTTTGAAATAAATTTAGTAATTTTCAAAACGAAACGTGTAGTGAACTTCAAAGGGTTAAATGGGGTGCAAGAATAGTTTTTTTATATTTACGTTAAATTTAACAGTTTATAAAAATATAAATTAAGAAAATATGTGAAAAATGTAGTTTTTTTTTTTACTTTGACACTTTAGCCCAATATTTTTGATATGCCATATTATAAACAAATCCTCCTACTAAAAGTTCGAGTCTACACTTTTTTTAAAATCTACTCATAAACAGTTTCATTTATTTATGTGGGATGCAGAGGCTGCCCGTGGCACCAAGGAGTGAATGCGGAAGGAAAGAACGTTTGAATAGACTTGAGAAATAGAGTCGTACATTTTTTTTATAAGTGTTAAATACAGTGGAATCTCCCTATAGCGAAATCGCCTGGTTCTAGTTGAAAAATTCGCTCTAGAGAAAATTTCGTTATACGGAGATTAGAGATTTTTGCAGTTATTTAAGTAAATGTTATAAACCTTTTAGTATGTGCGATAAGTTCAAAAATATTTAATTATGACTTGCAATTAAAAATGAAGTAATATTTATTATAAATTTATTAAAATTATACTAATTTTTATTGTATAAATAAAATGCTCAAAAGTGAAGACAATTCACCAATTTAGAGAATAATATGTACTAGTACGGATAAACGTAAAATGCGTATTGTCACATCCATTGGCTGTTCCCACCCCTATTCTTGGAATCTTGACCCGTAGAAATGTTGCTCCCTCTGTAGAAACCCAAGTCCCCACAAGTGCATTACCCTAGCATTCTATTGTTATGTGTTATCGCTGGAATGAACAATGCGAGTGGTTTCAGAAACAAGCACTTGTGAGCGATTTGTTTGCCCAGAAATTAGCAATTTTCTCCAAAAATGACAAAAATCGAAAAGATAAAGGTCTGAAAAAATTCGTTATAGGGAGACAACCACTTCGTTATATGGAGAATATTTTGAATGTTATTTAACATTCCGATTAAAAATTTCGTTATAGGGAGAAATTCGCTGTAGGGAGACTTCGTTGTAGGGAGACTCTACTGTATATTATTTGAGTTTTAATAAGACCATTAGATAATCTTAAATACAGCTGAAGTTTAAAAATTCCCACCATAATAATATTAAGTCAAATTTGCCAGTAAAACATGCATATTTCTAAGTAAACGTTTGTGTGACATTTAGAATGCAGACCTTATGGAAATAAAAAAAAATATGTTGGTTGGGGGGCGGCGCCACATTGGCACCCTCCCCCGTTAGAAAAGTTACTTCGGATCGCTTCTGTGGATTGAAAGTAAAAAGTTTCGGCTTGCGGTGCGGCTGCTCAGTCATCGAGAGTGTTGACGCATGCGTGCCACTTGCAAAGTGGAATGGGATGTTGCGCATGCGCCCAACCGGTAAGTGACGCTCGTGTATTTGGAGAAATGAGTTAGCTGTAATTCATAAATGACGTGGGTAAAGGAACTCTCAATTGAAACCCACAAATTAAGTACACTGTAAAAAATATCCGTTTTTTCCCCGGACTTTTTCCGTATATTTGACGGTTTAAAGCTGTTTTGTTGACAAAACGGTTTTTCACCGTTTTCCGCTCCAGCCATAAACGGTTTAAAACCGTCAGTTCAAATTCTATTTTTCGTCATACGGTATTGCTTTCCGTATGATAACTTTCCATTTTCTTAAATGTAATTTTATTGCGTTCATTTCATGTTTTTGATAGGGTTCCATCTCCGCTATTGTTTACACATGTTGCAGTAACCTGTTGTCACTCATGAAAGCTAACCTTAAAACACGTGTTCTGGCAATAGTTGATTTTTACACCACTAGGTGGCGCCACTAGAGCTATAGTGACTTTAAAACTCAAATAGATTATTTTTACTTCATTTTATGAAGTCTCCGGTGGTCTAGTGGTTAGAGCGACTGCCTTTTATTTCTATGAACGCGGTTTCGATCCCCGGCTCGGAGGAGTTAGAAGTTTTGTCACCATCTTGCATCGAAATCGTTCAACTAAGAATTATATTAATTAGACTAATTGAAATTAATAATTAAGCCTTGATTAATATTACTAATTGATAATACACATCAGCACATTTCAACTCGAACAGAAGGAGAAAAACAACTCAACTCAGTCGCTGACGTCACTCACTTCGATGACTTAATTTTTACGGAGAAAACTTGATTTCATACTTGATTTTTTGAACGGTAAAAAACCGTTGTGACTACGGATTTACTTCGTAACTTTTACTGGAAAAACTTGTTCCTGTATGGTAAAAAACCGTTGTGCCTACGGATTTACTTCGTAACTTTTACGGTTTTGCACAACCAACCCAGCTGCCAGTTTAAAACCGTAAATTTTAAGGGATTTTTTTTACAGTGTATTAAAAAATGATAAAAAGTATTCCGTGCACTGTAAATACTGTAAAAAATGTGTTGTGTGATGTAAAACAAAATATAAAAAGGAAGCAGTGCCGGATGGTGTGTCACTATCTAATTACATATCGAAAGTATAAACAGCGAGCAATGCGATTTACTGGACTAGATTATTAAATGTACATCGTCAAACGTGGTTTGTAGAGAAAGTATTAATCCGTATTATAAAACAAATAATGGTGAAGTTGGGGTAGATTGATACTCTAAACATTGATACAGTCCATCAGTTTTGTGGGTTGGAACGGCTCAAGATGTTCACACACCCTCATATATATGCCACTGTAACCTTTATCACACGGTATATTTTTCGGCCATGTTGAAACAAAAGTTAATATACAAATGAATCAAACCGCTAATCTTCTAGTCTAACTAAATTTTTCTCTAAGTACGAGTTGTGTGATTTCTTTAACTAATTACGTTTTCCTGCCAGGGAATCTACTCCAAAGGTTGGAAAAAACATTTATTTTTCTGAACTATATTAAGTTTTGAGGTTTTTTAGCGTTGATTTTGCGTGACCACTTGCTTTAAGTAAAAAAAAATCTCTTGGGGAAGATTGATACAACATTTGACTTCGGGGCACATTGATACGCATCTTCTGTGTGTATCAATGCGCCTTAACAGCAACTGCTTTGCAAAATCGACTTAAGAAATGGAATAAGCCTAAAAATAAACTATCTAAGAGAAACAAGCAAATAAGTATTTGTTTAAACAATGAAAACGGTTTGAATTTCAATGCAAAAATGAAAACAATTGTTGTAAATTAAGTTTAAAATATTTTTCACGAATTTATTAAAATTGGGAAAAAATGCACTGAAACTTAATTAATATCATCGAAAAGATAATTTTTTTGTATTTTCAGATGGTGTGAAAATTATTTTCGTAAGTCATCAAGGAAGAAACGAAAATTTCCCTTAATTTTTAATTAATTAAAATTTCTGAAAACGGCTTTGAGGATCACATTCCCTCTCTCCAAAGTATTTTTACACACACACATACGCGTTCTCCTTCATTATTTATAGAAATAAATTATTTTCTGAGGCATTATAGTTTCAATTTTCCAGTCTCATTAAAAATGTTGAATTTTGATTAAAATAAAAGTTTGTTACTTTGTTAAACTTTTTAACCTTGATTTGGAATACAAAGTTTATAGATGAAACAAATTTTATTTAGATCCCATGCGTATTAATCATCATTATTTTCGATATTTCCGTGTGTATCAATGTACCCTTATTATGGGGCAGATTGATACAAATCCATTCTTAGGGAAAAATATGTAATAAGTATTTTATTATATCATTTATGACCAAAACTTGATTGAAATTCTATATTAGATTAACAAATGCATAAATATAGCGTATTAATTATAATTATTACCGTTGATAAAATCATTTTTTAGCTTTCCAAAAAAAAAAGTGTATCTATGTCCCCGCATTCCCTCTATTATATGTATGAAAAGAAATATAATTTCTATTATTTTCCTCATACATTTTTTTTTTTAACTAAGTTCATTGAATAACGGTTTATATCTCTAATAAAGCAGATAATGAGGAAATTAACCAAATTATTCCAATTTTTGCTCAAAAGCCTGTCCAATTTCGCGAAATCTCACGTTTACATTGTTGTAACCTTTCCCAAAACTTTTTCATATCAGTCAAATAAGATCATTGATCTATAGTTATTGATTTGTACTCATCTGCCACTGTACGCATCTGCCACTGTGTGCATCTGCCACTGTGCGCATCTGCCACTGTGTGCATCTGCAACTGTACGCATCTGCCACACAATCGTTTTGGGGCACCCCTCCCCAACTTCCAAAACAAGATATTTCTTTTGTTGAATTTTATTTAGACTATATGTAAACAGCTTTCTAGTAAAAAATATTATCGCAAACTAAAGTAACAAAACATTTAATTTCGGGTCACCTTGACAAGAGTTGGTGTCAATATCTTTCATGCAAAAATTTAAGTTAAATTTAAAAGTAATTTTAAACAAAATTATAAAATATTTTTTAAAAAAAACTTTAACACACTCTAGATACTCTAATACAAAGTTTATCAGAGCTGTTGATTTGTCAATCAGTCATCCTACTGCGAAAAATTAAAAAATAAAAAAATTGAAACCCTCACTGATCTGCAACCGAATTTGGAAACGCGAACAGAATCCTAAGTATGATATTCTGAAATATTCAAATTATTATCAACTATTTTTTTAAAAAAATAGTTGACGGAAGCTGTGCTCTTTGGGAATTTTCACCTCTAGTAAGCCAAATTTGAAGTTTCTTATGCAGGGCACTATATTGTAGAGTCATAATAGCATAGTCATTTCCAGCATCAAAAAACTTGCAACGGTAGTATAGAGGAAGGCTTTGCTACTGGGTTTATAAAATTTTCACTCATTTTCCTCCCATCTTCTCTCTACCTGTCTTTCTCTACCCAAAAGTATAAAAATAAAATGCACTAGAAAAACAATGATTAGTATTTTATAGGTACTGACGTAATGTATTATTCGATGCACATTTTATTCGAGTGCATGCTTCAGAGGTGATAGAAATAAATAGTGTGTCTTGCTTTTTTAAAAGTTCTATTCTTAAGTTTTGTCCTACACTGTAAAATATATCCGTTTTTTTCCCGGGCTTTTTCCGTATTTTTGACGGTTTAAAGCAGTTTTGTTGACAAGACGGTTTTTCGCCGTTTTCCGCTCCATCCATAAACGGTTTAAAAACGTCAGTTCAAATTTTATTTTTTGTCATACGGTATTGCTTTTCGTGCGATAACTTTCCCTTTTCTTAAATGTAATTTTATTGCACTCATTTCATGTGTTTAATAGGGTTCCATTTCCGTTATAGTGTAATAAGTGAATGTATTGACTTTAATTATGCATGGACAGAAAAAAAAAGAAATAATTTAAGAAGAAAAATATATCACCACTAATACTTTCTCTAATTTTCAAAATAAGCTTAGAAGTTTGAAGAATAATGTAGCTTTTAACATTTTGCTAAAAAAACTTAATTTCGTTCGATTCAGAATCAACCATTTTCCATATAAAATACGTATCGTTTAGTAGGAAAACTGACACATTAAAAAACCTTTTCATTTAAAACAAAGAAATAAATGAAATATCATATTAAACAGGGCATGGTCTAACTGTTTATACATGTTGCAGTAACCTGCTGTCACTCATAAAAGCTAACCTTAAAACAAGTATTCTGGAATAGTTAATTTTTATACCACTAGGTGGCGCCACTAGAGCTATAGTGACTTTAAAACTCGAATAGATTATTTTTACCATGTTGTATGAAGTCCCCGGCGGTCTATTGGTTAGAGCGACTGCCTGCCAACTGTATGAACGCGGTTTCGAAGTTTTGTCACCATCTTGCATCGAAATCGTCCAAGTAAGTTCAAATAAAAATTAGATTAATTAAATTAATTGAAATTAATAATTAAGCCTTAATTAATTAATATCCTAATTGAGAATACATATCAGCATGTTTCAACTCAACTCGAACAGAAGGAGAAAAACAACTCAACTCAGTCGATGACGTCACTTTCTTCGATGACTTAATTTTTTACGGAGAAAACTTGATCTCATATGGTAAAAAACTATTGTGCCTACGGATTTACTTCGTAACTTTTACAGTTTTGTACAACCAACCCAGCTGCCAGTTTAAAACCGTAAGTTTTATGGGATTT
>BGPR01037592.1:0-15076 GCA_013235015.1 Araneus ventricosus | reverse complement strand
TATAGAGCAATGTTTTGATAAGTATGGCAGGTGGACTAGATTTTTTTATATGTATACAATACCAATGTTTATTTCATCCGATTTTAGTGTATGGTTTCTTGTCCTGTTTGGTTTTGACGGTTAGGTAAATTTGATCTTGAGGGAGGAAATTTGTCATACTGTTACAGTTGTGGATGTATAAACAGGAAACAGTTCTCGTGATACTCAGATTTTATATTTTCGATAAAAGAATTTTTTTTAAATATTACAGTGATAGAAATAGAAAATACAGTGGACGTTGCAAGATATTCATATTTTTGAAAGAGATTGCATTTTTCATCAATTTACTTATTTAATAACTTAATATTACATTATTTTTAAGGTTAACTTATTTAATTATTTTCTATTATATATACTTAATTAATTACTTATTATATTACTTAATTAATTATTATAGTTTATTTTTTAAGTACTTAGTTTTGTTTTATGTGAGCTAATATACCACCTATGGCAGAGTTTTCTTATTTGTTTATTTTGGTTATACAGAGCTTCAATGCCGAGGATTCACTTCCGGCTTCCCTCTGACGAAACACCCAAAAAAACTCAAATTATTTTATGGTACTTTTTCAGAACATATTATCTTCACTTTAAAAAACTCCTTAACAAAATCTGCAATTAGTTAGTAAGAATTTTCTGAAATAGAAATTTGAAACCATTGTAATTCTTGCTCAACTTCTAAACTCTTCAATAAATTCTACCACCGCATCCCTTTATATTCACAAAGCTAGATTTCTCATTTGTAGAGCTCTGGGAAAATGCAATATCTAAACATTAATCCAGAAATCGATGCTTCACGAGGGTTGATTCAAATTAGTTTTAGAATTACACGATGCAAAACTTTATTCACGATAGCATACACTAAACTCCGCAATGCAGCACGTAATTCCCATATAGCTTTTGCGGAATGCGTGCCCTTCTGTGCAATTCATACATCGCCAAATGGTATTTAATTAAAATTTATAATATTAATCTGGGTTTAAATATTATCGTGCTTTTCGGTTGAATTACTCGGTAGAACGTTGCATGTTTTATCAGTGCAAACCGAAAAATGCTGTTTTTAAATGTAATATGTCCTAGTTACTCTTCAGCACGTCTAAAGATGTGTTCTAGCATCTTGTTTACTAGTCGCCTTCAGTGACTAGCTTATTCGCTGAGAATATAATTTGAATTGAATCTCTTATACATAATTGATGTTAATGGTTTCCTGAACAAAGTAATTTTAAATTTCAAATTATGATAGACATTTAACCCATGGTCTTTCAGCGGATTTTGCACTTGTTCTGTTTTTTGTCTGCATGAACGTCCTTAAGGGAGTCAGCTGTCTAGCTGTCCATGTCATGTGACATCTAAGTGCAAATTGTCGATGCCAACTTCACTTTCTTATTCCTCATGCAGAATATGAATTTGATTTCGACATTAAAGTAGCGCTGCGCATTTTACGTCCAGCAACATGTTAGCTGGATTAAAACATACTGGTAAAAAGAATTAAAACATAGCATTAATCGTTAAGATACGAGCCGCTTTTGGCGACCAGTTTGTTCCCCGGGAATACAATTTTAATGAAATCTCTTATGCATAATTTGATATTAATTATTCCCTCAACAAAATCATTTTAAACTTTAAAATGCGACAGACATTTCTCCCATGCTCTTTTATTGGTCTTGCACCTGTTTTGTTCATTGTCTACGTGAACGTCCCTAATGGATTCAAGTCGCTATCCGTGTCATGTAATATTTAATTACACTCTGCCGGCGCCGAATTCACTTTCCAATTCCTCATGCAAAATGCGCATTTGATTTCAATGTTAAAATGGCGCGGTACATTTCACGTCCAACAGCATATTAAATGGATTAAAACATACTGATAAGAAAAATTGAAACATCTTTCAGCGTAGACGATGTATTTCCTAATGTACTAATTATCTTAAAGGACTTTATTTGCAGATTTCAGAGTAAAATTGATGAAATAAAAGAGAAAATAAATTCCTTATCTTTCAATAATGAAAATGAAACACGCAAATAAATACTTGTTTAAACCATGAACACGATGAAAAGTACTGTTGTAAATTATGCCTAAAATATTATAAATAATTATCTAAATTAGAAGCAAAATTGTATAGCAACTTAATTAATATCATCGAAAAGGAAATTTTTTCCACTTTCAGATGATGTGAAAAGGATTTTTGTGCAGTAAGATTTTCCGAAGGTATTAAAGAGAAACACCAAAATTTCACTTAATTTTTAATTATCCAAAGTTCGAATTAAAGTTTCAGAAAAAGGGGCTCCGAGATGCACATTTCTGCCCTCCAAAGTTTGTTTCTTCCAAATTTCTTAGTTCCAGATTCCCCCTGCAGAGCCTCAACGCACACAGAGAGAGACGCGCATTCTCCTTTATTATTAGTAGAGATACATATATAGTATACAAGTATTATATTAGAGAAATATTTCCACAGTAAAATGTTTTGCATATATTTTAACAATTTTTACCTGCTGTTTTCAGCGATATAATTCACGATGAAAATAACCTACTATACTTAACACATAGAATTTATCTGTTGAATAATAATCTGACAGATTTCTCGGGATTCTTATAATCTAAAAGAAAATTACAAAACCAATGAAACGTTTTAATATTAAAACTATTATCAATTACAAAGAAACCTCTCTACAACAGCCACCCTCCGTTCCAAGGACTATTGGCGGCTTAGAGAGATGGCCGCTTTGAAAGAGTTCCATGTTTGAAAGTACAAAATACGTATTTAAAAAAACCCTAATTCTTTATTTCTGATAAAGGAATCTTTAAGAATCATCTAAATTAAAATCTCTTAGAAAAAGATTTCTTCTTTTGAAAAAATTTTTTTTCGCCTGCTTGTGTTTTTCAACTTTTCAGTAGATAGATGTTGAGGAATGGGGGCATTCTTATAGTCTATTTTTCCTAAAGCCCATTGAGCTGAAAATTTCATTTGCTGATGGTCGCAACCCATGCCAGCAGCTTCTTCTGAAAGGCAGAAATGAACTCTGGAATGCCCAAGCCGGTAGAGGGCGAAGTTCACTTTTCTCTTTATATTGAAGAATGAATGACGCATTTCTATCTGTATTTCAGGTGTTGATTTTGAGTGTGTGAATATTTTGTTCCTTCTTTCCTCCCTTTTCCTTTAATAAAGGCTCCAACCGTAAAGGATAGACGAAAGGAATGTATTCCATTCAAGTAGAACGGGCAACCAACCTGGCCGCTGAGAGGGGTTTGAATGGCCGTTTCCAGGGACTATTTTAACATTATGTCTATGAGCCAAAAATTCCGTGCTAAGTAAAAGTGCCGTTAAGAGGGGTGGCCGCTTAGAGAAGTTTTATATTATATGATAAAATTCTACAGTTCTCCCATTTTAGACACAACGAAGATATAAAGATTCTGAAAGAAGAATCCAGTATACTACAAATATGCCAAAGGCAACACGAGGCGATAAAACACGTTTCAAGCCGTTTTGAGGAGAGTAGATGAAGCGGAAAAAAGCGTCTGAGCCGCTTTAAGAAAGTGTACATACTATAGAATAAACAAATTACCAGAATCGTATTTCTTCTTACTGTATTATCAACACATATTTTAAAGTCTTATAAATATTCAATTACATATCTATTTTTGAATCAAGTTTGAACCGCATAACAAATGGGTTCCTTCTCTCTCTCTTATTACTTTCTCGTATAGAAAGTATTTAAAAAAAGTACTCTCACTGTCAAAACATTTCACCTGGAGATTTTGATGAAACTACACGTTTTGTCCTACCACCTAGAAAGAAATCGTTCTTGGAATTATGTTTATATGTCTGTGAACACGAGGACACAAAAACACAGCGAGATATATGGATATAATCTTTACACCAAAATTGTGGATTTTATTAAATTTTTCCCGAAATCTGCATCTAAATAGGATATCTCAAAACTGCAACGACTTAGATAAATGAAATTAAACAAATTGCTTTAATACCAGAATCGTATATCTAAATCAGATTTAGGAATAAATGAATATAATGATTGATTGTCTGTCTATCCGTCAATTCGTGCCTATATCATTCGGTGTCCTTTTCGATCGGCCGTGCGAATATCTGTTCGATTCTTCTCTCATAAACAATTTATCTATTCACTGTGCATGCAATAAAGTAGGACAAAGAAAGCTAAAGACTTACCAGTTGATTAGAGTTCCCACTGATTAGCTACGAGTGGAAAGTCAAAACATTTGACTTAGTGGTAGATAACGGTAGTTCCAGCTCAGAGAAAAAAATCTGGGGGTGGGGTATTTTATAAGTATCATCCAGAAGGAAAAAGTTCCTTGTGTCATCATTATAAAAACAATCTTTCACTTATAGCAAGGCTTCTTGAATTTTTTTCCTCCTTATCGGACATGAAAATAAACTACGACCCCAAGTACACTTATACGTAGACATCTAACCAAGAGGAAAGCCCCCCCCTTCGATTTTTTCGCATATTTACACAATACGGCACGTTTTCTTCTGATATTCGTCACAGAGTGAAGAGAATCGAATGCGTATTTTAAACCACCTTCCGTTGACCGATCGGATCTAAAGTTTGATACATGTCTACATTTTTGATTTCCCATGTTACATCAAATTTCTTTTGTGTTATCGTTCTTTGAATGATAGGAGTTATGGGATTTGAAGCAACAAGGGCTGTAATCCCCTTGTGTTATCGTTCCCATATAAACACGAAAACAAAACAAACAAACGTTCTACCTATTGGCAGATTTGAACCAAAATTTGGCACAAATCTACGATTCCAGCAATAAAACCATATTCCAAATTTGGTTTACCCAGCTCTTTGTATTTCTGAGCTATCGTAAAGGCATACAGACAGAAATAACTCCAAAAACTGATTTTCTTCTTTCTGAATTTTCAGTTTTAGACTAAGCGAGGTTTAAAACCGAAGATTCACAAAAATCTCATATTCGAATATTTTAATCATTACAGAATTTTCTCTTTGTATACTTCGTATACGAGAACGGGAAAAAAAGAAAGAAAAAAAACAATAAAGCTTTCATCAATGATATAAGCAGAACAAAAGTACTTTCAATAAATTTATTTGTCAAATTTTAAAGAAAGTCTTTCAATCAACTTCATTTTTCTCATTGATTTTAAGCTCCAATATTCAAGAATCTGATATAAGCACTCCATTTGAATATTTTCGCGATCCTACTTGGAGTCGGTACCTAGAATAGGGAGCCCTTATTCAGTGTCATAAATTACGAATTTTTCTGTATTAGTCTTCCTTTAGCATCAAAACTGTTAAAACATTACCTATTAAATCATTACCGAAAAAATCAACAAATCATGCTGTTAATATGATGAATACACAGCCAACAACATACTAGAAGAACACAGAGTAGGCAGTCAGTCTAAACAGTTGAAAATATTAACAACAACCCCCCTTAAATTCTTAGGACTGAAAGTGTCTCTAAAGGCACATATATTTAGAAAGAGAAAATGAAGAAAATTATGCATTCATTTATGATAAACAAAAAGAATTGAATGCTTTTATTTGTAGCAATCAAGATATTTTGCAAATCAAGATTTTTTGTATTGATTTGGACATTAATATTGAATAATAGGAAAGAAGTGCTCGCTTTTAAAGTCCTCGTGACCCTATTGGTCGCGATGGGGTGAGTTTCATAGTTTAAGAAGCTCTGATTTATAACTTTAAAACCTTATGAAACGTCTTTCCCCAGAAGCCCTACTGTAGCTTCAAAACTGCACAACAATCTAAGAAAACATTACCAGACAGATCATGGAGTACCACCATCATGATGAATCTACAAATCAAGCAACCAACAACGTACTTGAAGAATACAGATTGGGCACTCAGTCAAACCAGTTGAAACATTTTAACAACAACTCAAACCTTTAAAGTCTTCCCCTCGAAAATCTTCATTAATTTCGCAGCCTTTCAGATACACCTGAGTGCTGTTGGCTTGTAAAACTCCTCAACCTCTAGGGGTATATTTAACAACTGATATTTTTCAGCTACGGGATGGTGCGGGTTAAGCCATTGGAAGAATAAGCTATAAATCAGTGATGTTTGGCAAGAAGATGCCTTGAGCGAGTTTGTTAAAATTAACTCTACATCGTCTGGAACTACAAAGCCCTTATTGTGCATTGAAATACAGGTTGTGAAATGTGCAAAAGCAACTATATTAATTACCGGAGAGTGTGAATAAGAGATTTGGTGATGTTTCTTTAAAAGAAGTCTTCCGGCACTTTAAATATACGTAGACAGCGGGAAGGAATTTGTTGTCGTAGTGTCTGCGGCAAGTGGAGGTCATGATTTAATAACCTCTATGTATCGTAAATATTACGCAAGTAAATACGTAGAAATGTTTCATAAGACTTGAATGGAGACAACTGGTTTCCAACGCTGTATAATACAAAATGCGTCACAGCTTATCTTGTTAACATTTTGTTATTGCCCTTATTTTAGCATTTAAAAATGGGCACCTTGCTATAAATGGAACTTATCTAGGAAAACGGAACTATAAACGGCATGTGCTGAAATGTAAGAAATTCCATTAGAAACATATTATGGAAAAATATATAATTATTTTCGTATCGTATTCGCATTCATATTTTTTTTTCGTATACGAAGTAAAGAAAGTCCAGTATTATTCCTAAGTTGCGCAAAAGGTGATACCGACGAAAACATCGAAAGATGGGGTCTATGCTTATAAATAAATGCATGTGAATTTTAAATAATTAGAACAAGGAAGGTATGTATTAAGAATGTAGTTACAAACCAATGTAAAAAGGCATTTAAGTATCAAAACAAAAAATAGATTTTAAAACAAAATAGCACATATTAAAATCGAAGTGCTACACAAATCGAAGCTGTTTGGATTTCAATGGCTTTATAAAATCTAATAAACTCGCCTAATAAGGTGTTGACATTTTCCCCACGTAAAATTTCTTCATGGAGATCTAATCTTCCGTTACTCCTTACACGCCGAAAGAATGGGATCCTCATTATAGTCTATTGTCTCCAAAATTTGTAACGTTTTTCACAATTGAGCGGATACCATCTGCCAAGGTTGCGTCGTCATTTGCTTTTTTGATGAATTTGAGCTTCCATAGTGGCGATTTGTACCGTTATCTCTCCATGCTCATCAGTTGTCAGCTAATCGACATAGTTAGTATCAACTTGCGAAAGTGATTGCCTTAGAATAATGACAATTTCTACAGCACGTGTGACTCGAATAGTTTTTGGAGTTGGTTACGGCTCTCTTTTGAAAAAGAATGGATGTATTTTCTTCTTATTTCTATTACTTGTTTTATTTTTAAATTTTGCATTCGTATTCTATTCTAAATTAAGTAATATTCGAACCTGAAAGAAAAATAAGGAATAGCGTGACTTTGAGTTCTTGTAAGTCGATGTATGATTGTACTGCAACCGTCAAGGTATTCGACCTCCAGATTTTGATGAATCTCCAAATTTTAGTCATCCATGAGACAAAAAAATATCATTTTTGGAATCATGTCTGTCTGTCTGTGAACACAACTCAAAAGTGAACAAGTTAAACGAACGAATTTTGGTAAAATATCTTTGCTCTATAGTTGTAGATTTCTATAAAATTTTGGGCAAAATAAGTCAACAGGAAATCTCTCCTCTTTCCTGCATCTGAAGATGAGTATTCAAAAATTTAGTGAGCTAGATGCAAAAATTTAGAGTATAGATTTATCTTTAAAATTATAGATGTGTAGCAAATTGTGGACTAAAATATCATTGGAATGACTGTCTTTTTATATACTTGTGACTACGATGATTTAAAAACACGCCAAGCTGATGGATGAGTTTTAGTACTTGCATCAAAGCTGCAGATGAGTGGCATGTTTTAAAACAAATTAGCCAAAGATTAGACGCCTATTTGGTTTTATTTTTTTCCATTTGTTTGAGGACACGATTATTCAAAAACTCAACGAACTAAATGAAAGATATTTTGTGTGTTGTCTTGGCAAGAAAACTGTAGATCTTTGTCAGATTTTAGACCCAATCTTTCAAAGGCTAGAGGTACTGTTGCAATATGCATTCTCGATTCCTTTCACTATACGATGCAGTTAAACACAAAACGCGTCGTATTGTGGAAGAACACTAGAAAAATTGGGTCAAAAACACTCCCACTGGTTTCTTTATTTTTCTGATTGAGTATAAAACCGCAGTACAAGTAAAAATAAATAAATCCAAAGAAATTTTAAGAAAGTAAGATACGGTATGCTGGAGATATTGAGTGTTGTTGGTTACATCTATTTTTGATGTAGTTTATGTGCATACATTAATAGAATTTAATTTGTAAAAAAGAAGAAAAGACGCGCAAAAAGTACCTTTTAATTATATGGAATAAGTTGTCTTTAAAAAGAGAAAATATAAGAATTATGATGAATTTGGCTATTGTCAAAGAAAAGTTTTGAAAACTTTCATGCGTATGACAAAATTGAACTCTTTTATTATTTTGGCAACTGTGCACCACACATTTTAAAATCATATAACAGATAAAAAATTTCGCAGAATCACGTTTGCTGAAGTAATGTTAGTGACCAAACTTTTACCAATCACTCATTCTGTTGTGATGTCGGTGCTATTTTTTCAGTCATAACAACGTTCCATGTCGTTACCATTGAGGTCTTCAAGGTCGGCGTCGGTTATAAATGAATAAAGATATTACACGTACATAGAACAAAAATACTCACTTAAAGTGAGATCAAGCTGTTGAAAATCAAATTCACATAGTTCAAATATTCTCGTATTAGTTAGGTGTTCTAATTTTTAGACTCATTGCTGTGCTATCCTTTAATTTATAGTTAGTAGAAATCTCGATATCCTTCAAAGACGAATATTTTGGAGAAGGAAAAGGAAATTGCTTTACCTCCTTTTACAGTTATTGAAAGATAATATTTGTCGTCCCTTTCCCCCGTCTTTATGTCTACACTCATGAGTTATTAATCTACACATGTGGTTAACAAGAGCACTACCCCCTGAACCCATAATCATTAAAGTTACTAAACAGTCGTATGAGCATGGGATCATTAGGTGAAACAATGGTATTGAGAAATAAAACAACTAGCAATGAGATTAGAGCTTCTACAAAAACAATAGATTAGCTTCTCTAAGAGAATGAAATTAAAATCCTTCTTCCACTGTATGATATCTGGTCCCATAACCACCTAACTGTTGAATAATCGTCATATTTACAGGCAGAAGGGCATGGGGTGTTATTTTGTAAGATTTATGAACCATTTTGTAGGAAGAACGTAACTTCATCTAATCACAGTTCAAAACTGCGAGTTCTGCTCTTAGTTAGTCCTCACATAGCATCAAAACCAGACGTGAACTAAACTAAAACTACGCAGAACAAATCAAGTTTTTCTTGTTCAGCATATGCACTAATCGCAAAAGAAAGATTAGATGTCCTTTCTGTCATATTTGTTTGAAAGAAACTGGAAATGTTATCAATACGGTAATATATTTTTTACTTTGACTTTTGAAACCAAAACTTGAAAAAGATCAACTTCTGCAAACTCTATATTTCAGTTTAAAAAAACAAATCCATCATGTCACATCATCAAAGAACTTAAAAACTTCAAATCTTGGTTAGATGGAATATTTTTAACCATTCTTATCAAAACCGTACCACTTTTTAACAGCCCAGTAAATCTGGACTTTTACAAAAGCTTACTATAGATTACGGATAATTAGACCAACACTTCGCAAAAAAGGCCAACCTCCATAAAGAGCAAAATCGAACGTACCGGAGGAGGCAGGAGGGGGTGCAGCACTATTTTACTTCCTCGCATCCATCATTCTGAGTAAAAAGGTCGGGGGTTGAGGGACATTCCAGAATGTCACCTGACTCAATGCGGCGCGTCCACCCAACTGGAAAAATTGGCAGACGAGAGTAGAAGGAGTTAAAGGGGGGGGGGGCGAGAAAGAACGATGAATAGCTGGCGAATACGAGACCAGAAAAAGTGTCAGTTCCAGGAGGTGTTCCATATTTTGTCTCAAAAGCACTATCGTCTGCCATTTTGGTCTTTTGGAGTTGAGGGATCATAGGCTGCTGAGGGGGTTACTTAAAATCTGCGGAAGCAGTGATTAGGACTCTCTGACGATGTAATAACATGTTTGGGTGACTAATTATTAGTAATTATAATCAAGTTTATCCTTAAATTCACTTCTTTGACTTCAACGAGACATTGTTTTTAAAAACTATAGACTGACATTGAAGACGGCGAGATAAGACAGTTTTAATTGCTGTTTTGTGAAATATAGAAAACTGATATAAGTTTTGAAACTTCTTGGAAATGCGTTTTTGTTTTTTGGTGAGCTCCGTCGTTAGTGATTTATTTGTCGCTATGCTCAAGTTTGGAACTTGAGACGCTTATTTTTCTGTAGTTTGAAGTGGTTATGAGTCTATTTATCCGTTGCATTCCATCTCTGTCGCAAACCCATGCTTGGACAAGTTAAATGCATGATGGAAAAGGGTCCAGACTTTTAATCACCTAAATTAACTCATTTCTTCTCATAAGTCAAAAGGAATGCCTTAAATATGCCATACGTGGAAACAAAATTGCATTTTAAATTTTTTTTTCGAAAAAGCTGTCAAGACCTCTCAAGCTGCTTTCAGCTACAGTTATACAAGCCACTCAGTGCACCACTACACATGGTGAAATAGTTCTAAATATGATCTTATTGTATTTAATAGTAACTGATATATTTTAAAAGAATTTAATTCTCAACAAATGTAACTCTGTTAATCTATACTATTTGTCTGTAAATCAGCGCTCTGTGTAAAACAAGAAAAAATCTAAAGTTGATTTATTTTTTAAATCTCTTTCTATAGCCCTAAGATGTTTGAAAACATTTGTTATGTCAGTACGCCAGTAACACAGTCGCTCGTAGCTTTCTAAGTACTTACAACTTGAGTTGACTTTCATTATTCAGGGGGATTCCCGAATGAACATGCAAACTCCTGGGGGAGAAAGGGATCACCAAAACAAGCCAAAATCATAAGAAATCCATAGATGGTCATCGTTTTCAAAAGGATCGGTAACTTTCGATTAATCTAGCATGTATTTTTTCTTGTGAGGGGACTGAAATCCATGGTCTCTGAGACACCCGTTGACTCTCCAACCTATCTCTTGAAAGAAATCCCCACCGTTGCAGCAGATTCCACGAAATTTCGAAATGATATAGCAATTAATGCGCCGTCCTGCAAAGCGAGTATAGCTGGAAATAGTAAGGTTTCCTGAAATTGGGCATGTTCACATACTGTCCAAATGCAAAATATCGCCAAGTAAAGATTTTTTACGCATTACTGTCTGGTCATCGGATTATCTGGTGTCGATTCTACAGCATTTGCGAGGCCTTTCAAGTCATATATTTTTATGTGTTTTTCACTTGTGTTTGTGTTTACTACCTTTCCCTGAATGCTCTTATGCTGAATTTTGAATCACCTTGTGTAATGGTTTGATTCAGGATTCTTAAATTTTTTTCCATTCATGACCCAAACTGTAATAGAAAAATTTTATTAAGACCCCAAATTTGGAAAATAATTTTAAAATATGAAGTGTTAGTTTATGATAAACTTCAAACTGAAATTGAACAAAATCTAAACTTAAGTAGCAGCAATTCAGAAGATTTCAATACAATCTTAAATTACCACTTTCTTTATTCTATTATTTTTGCACACAAATGTTAAAATATCTGAAATATTTAGATCCTGAAATATTTTTCCCACTCAACGTCAAAGTTTAGAAAGGCCTGGTTTAATGATATCCATGATTACTTCCGTTGTTCGAAATGTTACAAATGAAACAACGTTCAGTGTCTCGCATTAACATTATTACAAGAAAGCTTGATACAAATCACGAGCCCCATTCAAATATAAAAAACATATCCTATAATACGACATTGTGATAACACGGTGCAAAAGTTATTACAATCCTCGGCATTCTGATCATGGTTTTCACATTAAAAGGGGACTTAATGCTAAAACTCATCCGTCCCACTGTTTTGATTACCCTCAGCCTGTTAGTTTCTGACAGCACAGTTTTGATACAAAACGAAACGAATTAACCATGTTATCAGAGTAGAACCGAAGGATTGCATTTGCACAATGTTGTACATTATTGTGAATACCAAAGAATACGGAATACTGTACCAACAATATCGTATAATATGTAAAAGTATTCCATAGGAATTAAATTTTCAAAAATATAAAGTTTTTCACAAAAATATTAACATATGTTAATAATTAAGATATTAGTTTAAAAAATCCGCAGAAATTCATTTTTCTTTTAGAAGCTGAATATTATAAAATATTGTAAAATATAGTGTAAAAAATATTGTAAATTCTGTATTTGATAATATTTCATAATATTTCCTAATTTTATTTTCGTTGTTTACTAAGTGATAAGGCAGGCCGGATTGAGCTGGGGCAGTTCTGATTTCTAACTCTTACCTCGGTTTGAAAACAATGAGTTGATTATGAATAAAATGTTCAAGATGTCTGGTAACTGATCACAAAATAATTCAAATAAAAAGATAAAAAAATACTTATTAGATTTAGTCCAATTATCTCCTTTACTAAAAGATATAATAACAGCTTTAACTATTCATAGAACAAGCTTGTCAAACCGACGCCTCGTGGGCAGAATGCGGCCCACAAAAATCAACGCTGTGGACTAGCCAATTCTAACAAGAGTTTAAATAAAAATTATGGTCATTAAGTTTCACTTTTACAATATTTAGTTGCATATACGTAATTATAAACAGATTTTATATAGCAGCGCTGAATGTACCACTGAAATGGCGCATATTTTTAACTTACTTCAGACACAACTTAGTTCTCAATCGACGTCAAGCGCTTCAAATGAAGGAAGAGTTTTAAAAATTCCATTCCACGAACCCCACAAAAGCCCATAGAAAAGTGCCCCCTTTTCCAATTTTCCACATCCGTAGCCAACGTTTGCGTAATCGTGGTCCACAAAAAGACAAACCGGACATTTAGTGGTCCATGCTCCAACAATGGGAAGAAAGGGGACCCGAGAGAATGGAAACACAGAGAAACCGGAAGCCACGGAACACCGGAAGTGACGCGGGGGATCGAGAGAGCCATTTTGTTTGGAAGCTTTTACTGCCGGACATTTTGGCGACCGGATATAAAAGAGTCTCGAGTCTCTGCGAGCGCGCTTTATCTTTACGAGGGGTCGCAGGTCCCCATTTGTCAACCTCAGATGTTTGTCGTGGCAGCGAAGTTTTCCAATTTAAAGGCATGAATTTCTCGAGTGGAATTATGAGCGAAAAGTCGGCTCTTGGAATTCTTGAAGCGTGAAGTATCAATTCGAACCGTCCAGGGAGCTAAAGGTGAAGGTTGCTAAAGATAGAATTGCAGGGAAGTTGGGCTGAAAGTTCCAGGAATGTTAAAGGGGCTTCTGTAAGCAAAATGACACTCGTTTTGTGCTGGTTGTTGGAAACTTCCCGCCTTACTCATAAAAAAGGATTTCAGTGGTAAAAAAAGACATTTAAAACATGAAATAAATGAATTAAAATAGAGTGATGAAAGAAAGACCTCGATAAAGAACAAATGAAATCCTGAAAAATTTCCAAAATATTAAAGAAGAATGCTGAGAAGCTGGCCTCGAATTTCTAAGATGGTTAACGACGCTTTTGTCTTTTGTTTTGCAGTGGATGTTAGTTGAAAATTTTTATTCAAAAAATATTTAATAAAAACTGTTTTTAAAAACACACTTTTATTAGTGTAAGAAAAAATATAATTTTTAATTTTAATAATTTTCTACTGTTTGTCCTTCGTTTTTAACTCATTATTATAAATATTATGGACTCCTGAAATAATTTTTTCTCAAATTAAGTATCAGATGGTCCCACTGGTAGGGAATCGGATTTTAATTAAATTACTATTAACTTATAACTATATTCTGAAAATACAAAAATACTTTATTGTCATCTAGAATACAAAAGTGTACAAAATTTCATGTTTCTAGCACATCAGGTAGTTATTGAAAAATCCATTACAGATCTCTATTTGCAAGTAGGAAACAAGCCAAGCGAAATAAAAGTGTTTAAAAAAGGATTTCATACAAATAAAATATACTTAAAATATGATAAGAATTAATCATAATCGAATAATGTAACAAAGATCACGAAACAGAATAAAAACGAATTCAATAAAATTTGCAAAATATTATGCAAAAATGCAGAGAAATACAACTAGAACTTTCAAGAATGTTAAGGTGCTTCTGTCATATCCAGGGAACTGAAGTGTAGTTAAAACACAATAAAATTTGAGGAATTAAATAATTGAACTAGAGAAATGAACGGAAGATCACAGAAAAGGAATAAATGTAAATTTACTAAATTGCAAAAATTTTACACAATGCTTTCTATGTCGTACCGAGCATTTATGTAGTATTACAAAGTTATAAAGTCATTTTCCTGAGATGCTAGACTTGGCGACAATTTTCTAGAAGGACCTCAAACTTTCCACCTATTTCTACTGGTTTCATGAACTTTCTAGAAATTACGTCACTTCCTACATAATGAAGTCACTTCCTGTTGAAAAGTATAAAGGCAATCTCTCAAGCCAAGATGAGTCAGTTGGAATTTGATCTGCAAGCAAACTGGTGAGTTAACAAGAAACCTTTCAGCGTTGTGTTGAGATTTATTGATAGTCTCTGTTGTGAATTTTTACTAGTGCTGTGTTAATACTTGTGCTACGTTTCTTTGCTTGGGAATATTTGTAAAATAAAGAGCTTAATTTTTTTTAAATCCTGCTTATTGGATTGCATTCACGTACACCAACAAAGCAAATTCTTTACAATATGTTCATGAAAAAAGAAATCAGAAGTGTTCTCCTCTCTCGTACACTTCCACATAAAAAATCAATCTTAACCTTTAGTCAGAGGGGCTGGCGTACAGAGTACATCAATGAATTTTATCTTGCTGTGAATTCTCGACCGTTCCTCCCTGAG